>OU342743.1:252869578-253141831 GCA_910589775.1 Avena eriantha | reverse complement strand
TGGAAAGAACACACATGCAATGACCACTGGTTGATCCATAAGTTGTTTGTGGAAAATAACACACATGCAATGAGTCTAGTGGATCCATGTGTGGTTTGTGGAAAAGAACACACATGCAATGACTCTAGTGCTGGTTGTGGTTTCAGTATAAGAACAAACATGCAATGACTCTTGTGGTTGATCCATGTGTGGTTTTGTGGAAAGAAGACACATGCAATGACCCTAGTTGATCCATATGTGGTTTGTGGAAAGAACACACATGCAATGACCACTGGTGGATCCATGTGTGGTTTGTGGAAAAGAACACACATGAAATGACCACTGGTTGATCCATGTGTGGATTGTGGAGAGAAACACACATGCAATGACTCTAGTGTTGGTTTAGTATAAGAACACACATGCAATGACTCTGGTGCTGGTTTGTGGTTTTAGTATAAGAACAAACATGCAATGACTCTAGTGGTTGATCCATGTGTGATTTGTGGAAAGAACACACATGCAATGACTCTGGTTGATCCATAAGTTATTTGTGGAAAAGAACACACATGCAATGAGTCTAGTGGATCCATGTGTGGTTTTTGAAAAGAACACACATGCAATGACTCTAGTGCTGGTTTGTGGTTTCAGTATAAGAACAAACATGCAATGACTCTAGTGGTTGATCCATGTGTGGTTTGTGGAAAGAACACACATGCAATGACTCTGGTTGATCCATATGTGGTTTGTGGAAAGAACACACATGCAATGACCACTGGTGGATCCATGTGTGGTTTGTGGAAAATAACACACATGCAATGACCACTGGTTGATCCATGTGTGGTTTGTGGAAATAACACACATACAATGACTCTAGTGGTTGATCCATGTGTGGTTGTGAAAAGAACACACATGCAATGACTCTAGTGTTGGTTTTAGTATAAGAACACACATGCAATGACTCTAGTGGTTGATCCATGTGTGGTTTGTGGAAATAACACATATCCAATGACTCTAGTGGTTGATCAATGTGTGGTTTGTTGAAATAACACACATGCAATGACTGTAATGGGTCCACATGTGGTTTGTGGAAAGAACACACATGCAATGACCACTGGTTGATCCATAAGTTGTTTGTGGAAAATAACACACATGCAATGAGTCTAGTGGATCCATGTGTGGTTTGTGGAAAAGAACACACATGCAATGACTAGTGCTGGGTTGTGGTTTTAGTATAAGAACAAACATGCAATGACCACTGGTGGATCCATGTTGGTTTTAGTATAAGAACACACATGCTATGACTCTAGTGGTTGATCCATGTTTGTTTCTGGTTTTAGTATAAGAACAAACATCCTCTCTCTCTCTCTCGTAGAAGCCCAAACTTGTGCCCACTCTGTCTGCTATTCCCTGATTGGTTGTCACAGCTGTCACGCGGATCGTGCGCACCAACAGTTGATCCTGTGTGATCCAACGAGGCTCGTTGCACACGTCGTGCCCTTCACAGGACAGCACGAGACAACACGGACATCTTCCTCAACGAGACTTCTACAAGAAGGAACACGATGCCGTCCATGGAAAAAGTGGTCGAGTGGTCATGTCATGTTTAATCTAGTCTGCAAATCCTACAAGTCTACTATACGGCAACTGGTCATCCACGGACCACCGGCTATACCATTTTCACTACGTAGCGCGCCTGCACTCTCACTTCCATCAGGCCCCCACCACACGAACCTTCCACGCGGCAGCCGCAGCCGGAAGAGCTGTCAACCGGGGCCCTCGAGGAGGCCTAAACGTCCCCCACATTAAAAACCTAGCCTATCGGGTCCTCCATTCGCACTCATCCACTACTCTCTCTTCCCTATCCAGCAAAACACCACAATCTTGAACGTACTTGCACGAACCTTCTCCATGAAACCAGTGTGTGGGGGTGAGTGTCCGGGCATCGCCGCCAGGGTGGTGCTTCAGGCGGCAGATCTGGAGGAGCATCATGCAGCACAAGCCAAGGAGGACGTGCAGTTCAACCCCTTCGGAGGCGCCGATGAGGGCATGGAGTTCGACGAACATGCTCCGCTCGTGTACCCGGAGGTACATCTATTTCTACATGTTTCATATTTTCTGCTCGAGCTTAATCTATCCAGGCGTCATAAAAAAATCTAGTCCTAATGATTAGATGCAACGTACGAACCGGTACATGGAGAGATCTAGTCTGTTCTGAATGAATCCACATTATTTATTTATTAATAAGTTACCAAGAACACAAACCACATTAATTTAGGAGCGAGCTGGGGAGACGGCCGTAATGAACTGCTGAACCTGTATAGACATGTTATTACATCGAAAGTAACTTGGAATGGTGGAAGGAATATATATTTATTATTTTGCTCACTTCGGTTTGTATTCCACATTACAAGTGTATTCAAGTGAGATGGACTCTGACAAGGAGACCAGGGACAACAAGAGCCGCCATGTCATGAAGAAGCTCAAGAGCGGGATAATCCCTTTCCGCACTCGACTTGGGGAGCTCAAGTGCCCTTTCTGTAAGAAAGGAGTCAATCCAAGGATTGCCAGCTTGATCCCGCATGCGGTTGGCATCGGTAAAAGCCCGGCTAGTAAACACAAGTCGGCGACCAAGGCTAAGCATGCTTCTTATGGCAAGTTCCTGAGGGAGTATGTCAAGAAGGGCCTAGTGTCCCCTTACTTAGGAATCAGCAACTCCTAGCCGACCAACCCCGTCACTGTGTTGGCCCGGCCACTAATAATATTTAGTTCTCTTACCATATCTAGACCCTTAAACTATGTGGATTTCTATTTTCATACCCTTCAAAATATATTCAAGTCATCTGTTTATGTTGTTAAAGTTCCGGTGGCATACTCGTTATTTTGCATGGATAGAGGGGTGCCCCCGATATATATAAGGGTTATCTTGTCCGCTAGATCACAGAGGATCAACGGTTGGTGGACATAACTGAGTACAACTGAATCGCCATGGTTAGACACGACCGAAAAACACGTGACTCACGGTACGCGTGTGCGGTGCACGGGGCGGTAGCGGACACGTGTGGCCGTGCACAGTGCATTAGCCTACGAGGTGCACGGTAGTGCAACGAAACATCGCTTCCCTTCTCCTTTAATAGAGGCCTCCCCACTCCCACTCCCACTCATCACGCACTCCCTCACTCAACCGTTTCCACTATCCCATCACCTTCTGCAAACGCCCAACAAAACCCCAACTACACCGGCGATGGAGAAGATCGGCGCGGTGGCCATCGACGCCTCCAAGGCAGCCGGCGAGGAGCCCCCCGTCCCTGTCCCCGCATCCGACGTAGCCTCCGGCGAGGAGGCCCCCGCCGGTCTCGGACAGATCCCGCTCGGCTGGGACCCCTACGAGGAGGTTGTCTACATAAGGCCAGAGAACCCCTTCGACACCAGCATCGCCGACCCGTGGTCTGAGGTAACCAGGGTTTTCTCCCCTTCCCTTGTTCTTCCCTCGTTCCCATCGTTGGATGCCAGATCGTATGTTATTAGGGCTCGGCTATTCGTATTTTTTATAGTAGCTAATCCTATTGTGTTAGATCTCGATTTTCAATGAATCTCCCTGTTCGTAGTTGGGATCAGTATTTGATTTGGTTTGATATTTGGGGAATAATCGGGAGATCTCATTCGGTTAATTTATGCAAAAAATCAATCCCGATAATCAAAGTATCTCAATCATGTCCTTATTTCACTCTTCTGTTTTTTCCAACAGGAGGATAGCAGCGACCTCCGTAGCGACGACGAGTCGCAGGACACCAAGACTCGTCATGTGCTGAGGAGGCTAAAGTCCGGTCAGTACAATAACTTCTTCGCCGGCGACGTGTACAGGTGCCCCTTCTGCCCCACCAGGAGGCTCCGCGGCACGGACTTCAACTCCCTCGTGAAGCATGCCGAGGACGTGAGGACCTGCGGCGAGTCCGTGAATGTCCACGGCTTTAGGGCCAAGCACCAGGTGCTCGGTCTTCACCTCCGCAACCTCCAGAAGGTGGCTATCGAGGAGGGTCGCATGCCCCCGATCAGACCCAAGGTGCCCAAGGTCAAGGGGCTAGGTAGAAAGAAGTGGAGGAGGCGCCAGAGGGAGGAGGCGGATGCCCTCCTGGCCGAGGCCACAAGGGGCCACTGATCAGCTGCTGCTGCTGCTGTTGTAAAGCAGCTTCTTTTGTCTTGTCTGTGTTGAAGCAGTCCGCTGCTGCTGCTGCTGAGCAGCCTAATTGTCGAACCTCGTTAAGTACCGTGCTATATAACCTATATTAGCTGCTTTATCTACATCTGCTCTGTTTACTGAATTTATTTATGGTGCTGGTTTGTTTTGCTGCTCTAGATTTGCTACCAGATTGGGGTAAAACGACCGCAAAAGGAACAATGAATGAAGAGAGAAGCTGCTCTAGATTCCCTACCTTTTTGGGCAAAAAACACAACTATTAGAGAGAGAGGGGAAAAGGCGCTCTTTAAAAAGGCCACTTTAGGCGTCATGGCGCACGTAACGGCCAAGCCTTTGACCAGACGACACCCCCTCCGAGCGCATGTGAGGGCTTCGGAATATCGGGAGAGCAAGAGTGAGGACAAACGAGACGCAATGTTGCTATAGCTAAATCTGACAAAAAGCTGAATTTGGCTTTACCATGCAATTTGGCTAGAGCTCCACAATTTAGCTATTCTAAATCCCTAAACTGTGTGGTGCGTTGAAACCTAATGCTTTTCCACCGACACGTGTGTTGCAAAGTTGCTTGATCGTGCATTCTTACACAAGTGGCCTACAGAGAAACTTATAGAAGCATGGGCAAACGAGTTTCATTTTGGCAAATTCAGGACAAGCTTTGCGCAATCGGCAGGCCTGATTGGCTGGGCGGCAGCCCCGGGGTGCATGGATGCTAGGTCCATGTCTATGCTTACACTTCTTAAACTTGTTAGGAATTAATAATAACTGTACACTTCCTTCTGTCCTATCACGTTACATCGTGTCAGCACCACGCACCCGCTGCGGATCGGCAACGGGACGGTGGTCTACGTGACCGGTCTCTGCCACGCCAAAGCCATGTCGCACACCCGTCCCATCGCCTACAGGGACGGATACCGAATTTAATCGCTAGGATTGGAAACCATCGGTGCTCGCCCGGTCAAACTTGCTTCCACATGGGTATGACCGGAATATTGGTAAACGGAATTTAAGCATCGCCTTCTGTCTCCTCAGCACATCACAGTGCAAAAATCCCCAACTCATTCCTTCCGCCGGCGCCACCACCGCAAGAACCATCGATGCTGCCGCAGGCACCGCCTCCACCTGGCCATACCACCACAACAGATCACTCCACCTCCACGCCTAGTCCCAGCCACCGCTACCGAAACTAGGCCACCGCCGTCGCATTAGCTGCTGCCATGGACACAGAGTACGGCGTGTTCGACGACGGGAGAGACTACACCGACGAGTACACCATCACCGCCATGGCACCACCAAGCTGACGCTCGTCCACACAAATGCGTCAGCGGAGGTAGCCAAGGTCATCGCAATGTACGAGCGGTGGCTACAAGATCTTATGGACAGGTACAAGATCATCGGCCTTGACCTCGAGTATACCAGAGATAGGAAGATGACGACGCTTTTGCAGCTGTCCATGCGCAACCACTGCCTACTATATCATGTATGTAGGGCCAAATCTGTATGCCTAGAGCTTCGCGAGTTCCTACATAGGAGGGAGATCTACTTCGCCAGCATCGACATCAAGAACGACACTCCGAAGCTAGAACGGGATCTCCTCGTTCATGTCGTCAATCACGTCGATCTCCAACGTTTGTGGAGGTACCCGGATGGCGGTACGGGGAAAGCCGGCATGGCTAGACTCACTTCCGACATCATCGACCGCGAGTACGCCGGCATGAAAATCGAGTTCCCGAAGCACCTGCACAAGCGATGGGAGTGGAGGCACCTGGATTACGATGTGATCAAGTACGCAGCCAGGGACGTGTATGTTTGCTACGAGATGCTCAACAGGATCTGGCGAGTGGGTGAGTGTGTTGTTTACCACTACTAGTTTCGCATTTCGTTCCTAGTTTTATCTCGCCTGTATTTTCTAAGCATTCTGTGTGTCAGAACCAAGCTCGTATGATCCCTGTGCTATTAGCTACTTAACCTGTATGAATTACATTCCCCCTTTTGTATGCTCAACATTCATTCTTACAAATTCTGTATGTGCCATTTGCATGCGGCAGAATCCAGGACTGACATGCATAAGGTGTGATACAGTCATAAGTCATAACCAAACCCAGATTATAGAGAAGGATACAGTCATAAACCAGATTATAGTTTGACAAAGGTAATACACAGCAGTTTGTAATTGCTCACATGGTGTACTTATGAAATAACATGTTTTCATAAACACAACAGTCATGCACTAATAGTCTACATCCCAGCATGTTGGAGAAGGCAACCGATCCCAGGATGCCTTTGGTCGCTTGCCCCGGTTTGTAGATTCATCTATGATCCGGCATCTGGGACAAACAACCTGCCTTGGTGGTGGTTCAATGATGCGATGCTTGGAACGAGATTTTACAATCTGGCGGTACAGCTCGTGGCTAACATACCCATCAATTGCAGCATACTTCAGATTAGGTTCAGAAAGTGGCTTATCCTCCCAGTAATCGTGCCCTAAACGCCTCCACGAACATCTCGCCAATCTGTCCTTCATGTCAGCGTACCATGGGTCTATGAGTTCGGAGGCAAGAGCGGCCATCCCGGTCTTGCTGCCCTTCGTCCCTGGGATCCAGTAAATTTCCTGGATGTCCACTCTGCACTCCTTTGGAATTCTAATGTTGACAGTCGGGCTTTCAAGCAGTTTACTGTCATTCGTGATGTCAACACTAGTAAATGTTATGTGCTGGTTCACGAGAAAGTCATGAAACAGATCCCTAAAGCGTTCGCCCCACCTGCATGAAAATGAATTCAGACAAATAATATAGCAATAACTTTTGCAAATAGACGGTTCAGGAACAAAAAGACAACAAAGTCTACCAGATCCCGTTAGCCCCCTTCTCGCAAAAAGGCTGGTATACGAGGATGTGCCCCTTCATGGAGAGTTGCACCACGGCGATCCTACGGTGATCACGGTTGTACTCGAGGTCGAGACCTACGAACCTATTTTCTTCGAACTGCAGCCAACTCGTGAAATTATTCAGAGTGTTCCTCACCGTCCGAGGGTCGGTGGTGTAGATGACATTGATCTTCTTCCCGCCACGTATTTCGATGTCGAAGTGCGCAGTTTCTTGCTTGCCGTCGTTTCGGACGTCCGGAGCGTCCATGACTACAGGCAAGAGGGAAAGGATACGGAGGAAGAGGGTGATGCAGTGGTGGAGGAAATGGATGAGGCCGTGGAGGAGAAAGACGATGAGGTCATGGAGGAGGAAATGAGACGGAGAAGTGAAAGATTGGAACCGCTCTTACCAATATCTAGAATGGTGCACGACCGTTCATAGTAGGGTGAAGGTGGCGAAAAACGGCGGTTTTTACACATCAACGCTAGCACTTCCTAAAATTTGTTCTGCGCCACTTGCATGCGGTGGAATCAATTCAAACGTAGGCACGTTTACGCGTGCCGACCTTCACTCACTAATAGGCGGGCCGCACGTTTCCCTTTTACGATTTATTCTTTCACTTCCTCTAGACGGTTCCGGTGCCCGCCCTCAATAATTACGCCCCCTTCTTTTCTTCCACGCGGACGAGAACCGGCGGTGGCAGCGGTTCCTTGCAGATTCGCTCCCCACTCGAACAACTGCCTCCATCCCTGATTCTACCCCCTCTCGAATCCATCCGCCTCCTTATCACAACGCCCCATTAATCTACCGGATTCCAGACTCCATTTGCCGCTATGGGTAGAGCTTGGGATAGTAGCAGGCTGAAGCGAAAGGCATGCGACGACGACGCAGATGGCCAGGGCGACCGCTACCGCGAGGATTGGGGATGGCCGAACGTCAGCACCGCGAACATGCACAAGATCGCCTCGGAGTTGGACATCATCTTAGCCGGCCGCCTCGCTCGCTGCATCCCTGGCTACCGCGTGACGATGCGGAACATGGACGAACAACCGTTCGGCACGCCAGGCCTTCTTTACCCCGATAACAGCAAATGGCCAAACGACCGCGATGGCCACGTAAGTTCCAGTATCTAGCTTATTCGTTCAGTCATATCGTTGATTCATATGTGCTGAACTCTCATTGGAATCCTATGTTCCTTTCGTCGAACGTGTTGTGTGCACGCGCGGTTTGAACAAATCGAACCATTTAAGACTATTCTGTACAGCGGAAGCTCTACTCGTACCTGATATTCTGGTATTTTCGTAGTGACACAGTCTTACTTTAGGTGATAGACGAGTACACAAAATTTCGATTTTGCAATGGAATGCCCGCTAGGTGATATTCTGTTTCCTAAAATAAAAACAAACATATTGGACGGTTTAAGGTTGTTATGCCCCGAGCTGTTTAATTATGATCATCGTCAGGAGTTTGTTCTGGGGGGCTCTGCTCCTACTCCATATATTGAGTATCTTCGTAGTGACACAGGCACAATTTAGGCGATATCTGAGGAGACACTCGTATTTAGGTGATATTTTGTGTACTTTAATCTAAAGGTCCAGTTGTCAAATTGTATTTGCAATGGAATCCATGCTAGGTGATTGTACCAACTGACAACAAACTCTGCAGAATATTCATGCAAAACTGATGCTGCTGGATAAGTGGTCGGAATCAGTAGTGGTGAATATCAAGGAAGAAGAAGAGACGGAAATGAGAGATGACCAGAACTGGGTGGGTGGCAACGACGAGTGGCTGGTCCTTTTATCCCAGGATGGGAGTACTTGGACTCTAAAAAATTGCTACAAATCGGAGAGGCTAGCAGTGCCATCTTTGAAGGGTGTCGGCATTATTGCATTCAACAGCGGGTGGCTACCGCACATTTCTGAATTCGCTTACAGGTTCAACATGGCAGAACTTGAGCTCGTGAATGTACAACTCCCACATAGACCGCGGGAGGGGGCGTGGAAGAATTGGGAGTACGACCTCTTAGCGGTGTTCTACAAGGCAATCGCATTCATTAGATGCCCATAAGACAAGGAATGGACAGTCTTGCACGACGACTTCCTGCGGCCGGAGAAGTATGTCGACGCCGTCTTCACCTACGGCTACTCTTCGTACATACCGCAGCGCATTTATGCGGTCACTGAACCTAGCGGCGACGTGCGTGTTTGGGAGCCGTCCATTTGGGGTGAGTCATGGTGTCATATAGCATGTAAAATCCCATTCAAAATTCTGCTTACTGACTGTTAGTAACACGCAGGTACCCATGCAGCCCCACGCATAATTCCAGCTCCGGTCATCGAAGATGCAGTAGCAGATGCTGAACTTGGGACACGGCGCTGGTTCCTGGCACCTCTCGGAGACAACACGGAACAACATGATAAACTCTTGTGGATTCATATCAGGGTAGCACTAAACAGTGTTGGTGATACAATAGAACATATGGGGACACAACTTTCTTCATACCCATCGATGTGGTGTCACGTTTTCTCGAGGTCCGCATGCCCATCCGAAGACCCAGTAGAGCAAGTCTGGAGCAAAGTCAACAATCTAAAGGGACAATCTGTGTTTCTTGGGATCAACTACCCTTTCTTTCTCGAAGCCCCTAGAGATGTTGAACCTGTAATTCCTCAGGCAGCCCTGGCCCCTGATGCTGCTGCTGGTGGTGGTGGTGTTGGTGGTGTTGGTGGTGGTGGAGCTGACGAAGAACTAGCTGTTGCTGCTCCTAGTGAAGCTGACGAAATACTTGGTGATGTTGCTGCTGGTGAAGCTGATGAAATACTTGCTAATGTTGCTGCTAGTGAAGCTGGCGAAATACCTGGTGAGGCTGCTGCCGGAGTCCAGGAAGAACATGCTGGTGTTGTTGTTGAGGTGCCAGCACATCCAGTGTTGATAGCAGACTATGTGTTTACTGCACACTCACGCGCCTATCATGTTGACACTCCAGATCCAACCTGGAGCCGAATCCACGTCGGGGGGAGGGGGCCTACAATTGGGTCATCAGTGGGGTCGTACTATTTGAAGGAGAATGAAAGACGGCCAAACGCAGCATTCTAGTTCGTTCTGACGATACCACCAGCTCCAGGGACCTAGTGCTCATACTGGTAGATCTGATGAACCATTTGTCTTTATCTTTATCATTAGTTACGCTTATGTGTGTAAAGACTAAGCTCTGCTTATTTGTGTAAGACTAAGTTAGGAATAACTGCGTAATATTCAGTGAAGCCCAGCTTTTCTTTCCACGCCCATAACACCAGAATTGCACCATAGAACATACAAATGTAATGTGCATACCAAACATTTTTGTTAGGATAACAACCACTTCAAGCAAATGATACATCGTGTATGGATTTGAACGCATCACTAGAATGTGCCACCTATTGATGATTGATGACATGGATCTACCTTTTCTACGCTTATTTGCATTGAATCGCTCATTGATTTGTTCACATATTTTTTGACAATGGCTGATGAACTCCACTCTCTTGGTAACTTGCTTCGTCAGCGAGCACTTATTGATGCAATGCAAAGTACAGAACATGGTCGTCATCGTCATTCCATTTAGGTTCTCTATGTTTCGTCATCACGGAGCTACTAATTTCAAATGAAAATCTAGTAAACAATATATGTGTACATTGTTAGAGTATGCTACGGCCACGGTACATACATGTTTTTCTACAATCACAAGAAGAAAACTTGATGCATTTTCACCTTGTTGGCGTTGTGCCGAACTGGGTGGATGTGGCTTTGGGGTTCGGAGAGGAAGGCGCCGTGGCTGGTGCGTGTGCGACCACGGCGACGACGAGCTCGGATTCTGGAGGAGACCAACAGGACCGAGCATGGTAGGCATGGGTACAGATCTCACCCGGGAATGAATTCCCGTCCCCGCACCGTGCCAATGGTGCGGTCATGGTGAGGGCGAGCTCCGATTCGGGATGGGGAGGAGAACGGGCCGAGCAGGTTTGTCCAAGTCCTAGCTCCGCGCCATGGCTGCGACCACAGATTGCCGCCTCGGAGGAAGAAGCAGACGCGTAAAGGATGCATGCGCCAACGCTGCAAGCCTACATGGCAGCGACGACGGCAGCGACATAACGGCGAAAGCTGACAGGGGGGACCCAACTTGATGGCCGTTAGCCTGATTTTTTGTATTGAAACGTAAAGTTGAATTCAGGACGAAAAGGACCCTCTGAGTATTTGGCACGCCAACTATAGTCATCGCGGATGATATCAGGGAACTCGGGTACCGCGTTGCTTGGCCACCCCAACTTTCGGGCCGCAAAATGATATTCTCCACTTTGGGGCCATTGGTTCCGGACAACAACTTGTGTATACAACTTGTAGGTAAGACCAAAAAAATACTATCATAATGAATCAATAACATGTTTAGATCTGAAATCATGGCACTCGGGCCCTAGTGACAAGCATTAAGCATAACAAGTCGCAACAAAGTCATAAAGCACTAATAAAAGATACTAGGCACCATGCTCTAACAATCTGATGCCATTACATGAACGATCTCATCCGATCCCTACCATCCCCATAGCCTACAACGGGGGATTACTCACTCATAGATGGGGGAAACATGGATGATCGACGGAGAAGCGATGATGATGATGATGGCGATGATCTCCTCCAATTCCCCATCCCGGTAGGGTGCCAGAACGGAGTTTCTGGTGTTGTTTCATGGAATCTGGTGGTGGCGGTGGAGCGGAACTCCTTTTGGAAAAACGTCGAACCCCCGAAGTTTTTAGGTCAGAAGGCTCCTTATAGGCGAGGAGAGAGGCCGAGGGGTGCCTGGGGGCCCACACCACCCCCTAGCGTGGCCTGGCCTGGCCCGCGCCACCAGGTGGTGTGCCCACCCCCTGGCTCTTCTCCGTCTCGTATTCTGGCTCCTAGAGTCGTCAGGTGAAATAGGATTTTTGGCATATTTTCTGGGATTTTTCCTGATAGTTGGTTTTCTGCACAAAAAGTAGACACCAGGGCAATTCTGTTGAAAACAGCTTCAGTCCGCATTAGTTGTATCCAAATCACACAAGTATAGAGGAGAAACAATAGACAAAGTGTTCGGGAAAGTAGATACGTTTTGGACGTATCAACTCCCCCCAAGCTTAGCTTATTGCTTGTCCTCAAGCAATTCAGTTGAAAACTGAGTGCGATAAAAGAACTTTCACAAACACATTTGCTTCATAAGATGTAAATATTCTCAGCAATGTGATCAACTACTTGGACAATTCATAATAAAGAGTATGCACCCAAGTCTACTTAATAGTCTTTGCAAGCTATGAAGAGATTCCAACTCAAGAATAATAAGTAGCATGAAGCACAAACATAAGCAACATTACAATGCTCATAGAAAGGTATGATAGAGTGGTATCTCGCTTTCCTTTGATTATGAATGCCAAGGCACCTCTGAAGTTCAAGTGATGACTAGAAGTAAAGATATCAAGGATACAAGCATCAAAGTCATAACACAAATAATCAAGTAATGGAACAAACACAAAGAATGACAACTATGCTCTCAAGAAAGTGCTCAAAGAATATGTGGAGACTCAACAAGTAGAAGAAAAGGTTTTGAATAATTTGAAAGGCTTCCAAATGCAGAAAGTATGGTACTCGTTAGCTTTGAGCTCTCATTGCCCCTATCATAAGCATCTTTAATGTGGTTAAGGTGAAAGTGATACAACTAAGAGGATATGCTTGACAAGTTATAAATCAAAGTCTCATGCCCCTTACTTACGAAGACCGATCCTCATGCTACTCAACTTCAGTCACGAGTAAGCTCTTGTCATTGTAAGTATATACATATCATAGAGAACTGCCAACGGAGTACCCCTTGCACATGACACGGGAGCTATCCCATAATCAAAATAACAAGGCAAGCAGACAATGAGCATCTCGGCGATCTTTTTATTTACTATGTGCATAGATTTTTATTGAAGATGCTTCATAGGATGCTCATTATGGTTATGCTGCAAGTTTCCACCATGATTAGGCATGGCTTAGGCTAGCGGCCCAGGCGTTTCTCTAACATACATACAAACTCCATGATCTTACAAGTTCCACTTTTATTTCACACCGCCGGGATCCATAAGCAAAAGAACATGATATCAACTAGGTACAAAGTACCTATGAAGTGTTGAAAGCGGTCCCCATGATACATGATTCTGCTAACTTCAACTCATAAAGCGCAAGCATATGCGCAACAAAGAAGGACGCAATGGTTCAGGTTTATTAAGTGCAAGAAAATAAAGTGCGCCATCAAGTTCGTGAGAGCTTTACTAACTAACTTTCTCATAACAAGCAAACATTTTATTCGGAAGAAAACAAGGCATAATGAATATGCAAGGAAGTAGCAAATGATGCTAATGGGTAGGTATGGTGGACACTTTGGAAATACTTGGTTCAGGGAGTTGGGAACTTGAGTAAAACATACTCAGTAAAAGTGAAGGCTAGCAATAGTAAGGGAGCGACAAACGACAGAGCAATAGCTATCATTACCATGTTTGCAACAAAACAGGACTACTCATGGCATGAAAGTGATTCAAGATCCCCAAGGCAAAATAATTCATCGAGGCTTAACTGATTATTACAGTCATGTGCATGCGTGAGCATGTGCCAAGTCAATCACATGAAACATTCAGAGGAGGATACCGCGGTGTCATACCAATTTATGAATAGAGCAATGCAAGCAAACATTCATAAGGCATGCTACAAACTATTAGCGAGCTGGAGCTAATCATAAGAAAGCAAGAACTACTAAGCATCCAAAGATAACATACACCCTACTTGAACGGACTAAGCAAGCCCACAGTGATGAGTATATGTACAAAAATGAAAACAAATAGAGTTTGTTACCAGCCTCTTACCACGCCTCAAGTTGTCATTAATCCTCATTATTGCTCTTCACTTATGTGGCTTGAATAATAATATGAAACCAATATTCCACTGAGGACTGTTGAACCCTGTAGCAAACTCACAAAACCAAAGAAGAACGACAAATATTTTTGGTGTTTTCGATTTTTAAACAAGAACCAAAAGGGAAAAACAAACAAAGCAAAATCTTTTTTGGTTTTTCGAATAGTTCAAACAAAGCAAAAAGGGAAAAGCAAACCAAGGGAAAAAGAAGAAGCAAACCAAAGAGAAACAACAGAAATATTTTTGGTCTTTTTGTGTTTTCAGAAAGCAAAAGCAAAGAAGAACGAAAACTAAAAAGAGAACGAAAACATGAATATACAAAGTACCTACGCAACATGATATGGAGATGAGTGTGGTGTCGGCGTACCTCCCCCCAAGCTTAGGCTTTTGGCCTAAGTGGGTATCAATCCATGTATGAATAGGGGTTCCAAGTGGGCGGATCTTGGTGAGAATGGTCGTAGCTGGGCCCATGAGAAGAAGAAGAAGCTCCCCAATCATAAGTGGGCTGTTGATATGAAGATTCTCCCTCATTCGAGGGCTGGACCGAATCATCCGTGACCTCCCTTCTAGTGTCCTGCTCCTGTTGGGAGAGCTCTCCCAAGTACGTGTCAAACTCCTCCTCAGTGAGGGACCATCCTTCCCTGTTATCAAGGTTAAACAAGACAGGTGCAGGAAAAATAACAACACGCTCGGACTTGCTATTTCTCCAACCATCTTTGAGAAAGGTTATTTCATAAGATGACTCACTCATATTAGCCCACGTGGAAACAAATTTATGCTGTATCATGGAATTAAGATCAAGCCTCTCTATGGGAAACTGTAGGTCTAGATGATGAGGCACTAAACCATGCAATGCTAGTAAATGAGAAGAGGCCCCCACAAATTCCACCTTTCTCACGGTTAGCAGCAAGACGGAAAGCTATCAAAGCACCCAAGTTGTAAGACCTATCTCGTCTAAGAGCAGCAGAGATAAATGCTAGATCAAATGAAGATAACTTATTGGAAGTTTTCCTAGCAAGAACACACTTGGCAATAAAATAGGCAAAGTAGCGAATGGAGGGAAGATGAATGTTACGGATTTTTCCACTCTCCTTCGAGAAGCTACTCCCTTGGCAAATTTCTGCATATAAATCCATGAGTAGTTCAGGTTTCTCCTTAATCTTCCTACATGATCCCCATTGAGGTACCTTAATAGCTGCACAAAAATCATCAAGAGAAAGGTTGACAGCAATATTGTAAATTTTGTAATGGACCATGGGGTTAGGCAAAGAGTGACTAAATTGGAAATCCTGCACCACAGACATGGTTAGCTTCACAAATTGACAAGGTTCATCTTCCAAAAAGTGCTCTAACCTTGCATTAGAAACCAAAGTGTGGAAATCTTGTAGAATTCCTGCAGCACTCATGAACTCAGAGCATGGATAAATGGAGGGAAAAACTTCCTCCTCCCGGTGGACCTTCATGACCTCAGGTACCCAAAGCTCATGTTGGTTTAGGTGGTCTTCACTCATCTTCTATTCTAAAATTTAAACACCTATTAAACAAGTGATTGCAAAGTAAATATAAAGAAGGATTCTACTCATAGGGACTTGCAAGAGGCCTAAACATGCATCAAAACTATATCTCTAAGCATCAAACAAGCTTACAAGCTCTCATAACCAGTCACCTACAGCAGCAAAATACTCAAGATATGGTCCACTAAACACAAATCTACTTGGACAAGGGGAGGAGTCACATACCAGGGAACAAATGCTCCAAATTTCAGCAAGAAAGATGGGCTGAGCAAGGAGATCGAAAAAATTGAGAGCAAGCATAGCAAGAACGCGATTTTGAGCAATGAACTGAAGCTTGCTCGGGAGAGGGAAGAAAGTGGCAGGTGAGAGAGTTAGTGGGAGGCCAAGGGTGGCCCACACCAGGGCATGGCGCCACCCAAGGCTGGCCGTGCCACCATGTGGTGTGCCTGCCTGGTGGGCCCCCTTGGTACCTCCCAGGTACTCCTCTGTCCCTTTTTTCACGCAAAAAATTAATATGAATTTTCTGGATTTTTTCGAGACACTTTATTTTTGGGCATTTTTCAGAAATAGAAGAACGATTTTTCTGACAGACTAATTTTTTTATTTTTTTTGGAAACATGATGCAAGGACAAAACAAGGCTAGAACTACAGAAGTTCTAACATGCAAGCAACTAACAACAAAAAGAAAACTAAACGAAAGTAAAAACTAAAATGCATAGGATAGAAATAAACAGAGATAATCATAATGAAAACATTGTTTTGTTCAATGGAATCCTTTTGTTAACAAGGTTGATCAAGTATTGCTACCAAACAATTGCATATGAGACAAAACTTTGTGTTCCACTAAAATAGTGGTAGATTTATCAGCCATTTGCAAAGATATATCAGTTGGTATCAATTTTTCAAGCTGAAGCCTCTTATAGAGGGAGAAAGGCATAACACTAACTCCAGCTCCCAAATCACACAAAGCAGGTCTAACATAGCTATTCTTAATAGAGCAAGGGATAGTTGGAATCCCTGGGTCTCCAAGTTTCTTAGGAACCTTACCATTGAAGGAATAATTAGCAAGCAAAGTAGAGATTTCTTCATTAGGGATCTTCCTTTTATTCGAGACAATATCCTTCATATACTTTGAGTAAGGAGGCAATTTAATAGCATCAGTCAAAGGAATTTGCAGGAATAAACGTTTCATCCACTCACAAAACTTATTATAGTGTTCATCTTCCTTTGACTTGTGTTTCTTATCAGGGAAAGGCATAGGTTTTTGGACCCAAGGTTCTCTTTCACTACCACGTTTCTTAGCAATAAAATCTTCTTTGGTGTATTTAGTATTCTTAGTGTGGTTTTCAGGTTCTTATTCAACTTTTTCTTCATTAGGAACTTCATTTTCTTCATTACCACTTTCAGTTTCAGCATCAGAGATAGATATACTATTAGGATCTATAGCAGGTTCAGAGGGTTCTTCAACAGTTTTATGCTTCTTTTTCCTTTTCTTACGAGCAGAACCACTATTTTCAGCTTGTTGAGAATCCTGCTCAATTATTTTGGGATGCCCCTCAGAATATAGAGGATCCTGGGTAGCAGCACCACTTCTAGTTTTAATTTCATAGGCATGTTTTTCTTTAGCAGCATTAACTAGCAAGTCTTTTTGCACTTTAACGAGTTGATCTATTTGAGTTTGGACCATTTGAAAGTGTTTAACAATCATTTTAACATCATTAGAGGTTCTTTCCACAATATCTTTTTAACTCAACAATAGCTCTAGTGTTTTCCATTAGATGATTTTGCACCCTTTTATTAAAGTTATCTTGCTTAACAATAAAGATATCGAATTCTTCTAAGCATTGATCAGGAGGTTTAGAGTAAGGGATATCACCTTCATCAAAGTGTTGGAGAGAGTGTACCTCAATAGTGGATGAGTAGGGAATAGGCTTACATAATTCTTCTATAGGAGGTAAATTCTTGACATCTGCAGCTTTAATTCCCTTCTCCTTAAGACATTTCTTAGCTTCCTTCATCACTTCATCATTTAATTCAATAACACCCCTCTTCTTTGATGTTGGAATAGGCACCGGAATAGTAGGTTCAGGTACAATTACTTCAGGTATAGCTTGTTTAGGAGGATTCCAATCTTCATAGTTCCTACTTATTTTAGCCATTAATTCCTCAGCTTCCTTAGGAGTCCTATTCCTGAAAACACAATCAGCACAACTATCTAGGTATGTCCTAGATTCTTCAGTTAGTCCATTATAAAATATATCAAGAAGCTCATTCTTAGGTAATGGACTTCCAGCTTATGCATGAATCAAAGCACAAAACCTTGCCCAAGATTCGGGCAATATCTCTTTTTCTCCCTGTTTAAAATCAAAAAGTTCCTGCAAAATAGCATGTCTAGCACTAGGAGGAAAATATTTCTGCAGGAAAGTACTAATCAAGCACTCAGGGCTATCAATAGAACCAGGAGGTAAATTACTAAACCAAGTTTTAGCTTCTCCTTTCAGTGAAAAGGGGAAAATCTTGGCAACAAAGTAAGTACGCATCTTAATATCATCAGAAAACAAGCCACTCATGGTAGAAAGTTCATTCATATGTGCTACCGCACTTTCATTCTTAGTCCCACAAAAAGGTTCTTTCTCGATAATAGCTATGTAAGATAGATCGAGAGAGAAATCATAATCTTCATCTATAATGTTTATGGGAGAAGCAGCAAACTTAGCATCAGGAGACAATTTGGGTCTAATAGTACGTCTCTCAAGGAGACTCTTAACAGCGCTCCTATCATGGGTGTTTTTACATTCTTTAATAAATTCATCGGTCATCTCAACGTAACCACCTTCAATATCATAACTCTCACTAGACTCAGGTGAGCTAACAGGTGTGGTAGTGTCTTAATTAGGAGTTTCGGTATTTCCAACTATACTTCTAGCAATCGTAGCATCTAGGAAAGGACCTAATGAACCACTCTTATCAAGCACAGTAGAAGCAGCATCATAAGCATCAGAAGTTTCAGATTCAGCAGTAGTAGCAGTGTGTGTAGCATGTGTATGTGGTGGTGTAAGGAACTTACTCAAAACAGACGGTGAATCAAGAGCAGCAGAGGTGTTCAGAACCGTACTTCTTCTTGTAGTGGATGGTAAAATAGGAACCTTGCCATCACGAGACTTACCCATGATGGATGGATAGCAGCGAACAATAGAGAATCCAAGTGAACTTGATAAATAAAGCTATGCTCCCTGGCAACGGCGCCAGAAAATAGTCTTGATGACCCACAAGTATAGGGGGTGTATCGCAGTATTTTCGAGGGAAGTGAAACCCAATTTATTGATTCGACACAAGGAGAGCCAAAGAATATATATAAGCCTTAACAACTGAGTTGTCAATTCAGCTGCACCTGGAAACAATCTTGCTCACAGCAGTTTATCAGTAGCAACAGTTTTGTAGTAGGAATAACAAAGTAACAGCAGTAGTAAAGTAAAGACAGCAGTAACGATAGCAGTAAACAGTAGGATTCGAGTACGGTAGACATAGGGATGGATGGACGGGCGTTGCATGGACAAGACAATTCACATAGCAATCAGAATATAGGGAAATTGCAGATAAATAAGATAAAGCATCCAAGTACTAGATAATCCTAGGCATGTGTTCCATATATAGTCATACGTGCTCGCAATGAGAACTTGCACAACATCTTTTGTCCTGCCAGCCCGTTTGCAGCGGGGCCTCAAGGGAACTACTAGCAATTAAGGTGCTCCTTTTAATAGAGCACCAGAGCAAAGCATTAACACTCCGTCAACACATGTGATCCTCACATCAAAGCCATTCCCTCCGGTTATCCCGATTTCTGTCACTTCGGGGCCATTGGTTCCAGACAACACGTGTGTATACAACTTGCAGGTAAGACAAAGACACTACTATCATAATGAATCAATAACATGTTCAGATCTGAAATCATGGCACTCGGGCCCTAGTGACAAGCATTAAGCATAACAAGTCGCAACAAAGTCATAAAGCACTAATAAAAGATACTAGGCACCATGCCCTAACAATCTGATGCCATGACATGAACGATCTCATCCAATCCCTACCATCCCCATAGCCTACAGCAGGGGATTACTCACTCATAGATGGGGGAAACATGGATGGCCGATGGTGAAGCGATGATGATGATGATGATGATGGCGATGATCTCCTCCAATTCCCCGTCCCGGCAGGATGCCAGAACGGAGTTTCTGGTGCTGTTTCGTGGAATCTGGTGGTGGCGGCGGAACGGAACTCCTTTTGGAAAAACGTCGAACCCTCCAAACTTTTTAGGTCAGAAGGCTCCTTATAGGCGAAGAGAGAGGCCGAGGGGGTGCCTAGGGGGCCCACACCACCCCCTGGCGCGGCCTGGCCTGGCCCGCGCCACCAGGTGGTGTGGCCACCCCCTCGCTCTTCTCCGTCTCGTATTCTGGCTCCTAGAGTCTTCGGGTGAAATAGGATTTTTGGCATATTTTTCGGGATTTTTCCTAATAGTTGGTTTTCTGCACAAAAAGTAGACACCAAGGCAATTCTACTGAAAATAGCGTCAGTACGCATTAGTTGTATCCAAATCATACAAGTATAGAGGAGAAACAATAGCAAAAGTGTTCGGGAAAGTAGATACGTTTTGGACGTATCAGTGAGAATCGCCCGCATCTCCACCTGCCACAAGGAGAATATTATGGTGTAGTCCAGCTGCAGTAGATCGAACTTCAATATCGACATGTCGTAAACCCTGGATTAGAACCTGGCTGTACCACTTGTTAGAATCGCGACAAGCAAATAACAGAGAACGAAAAAGGAAATCGCAACAAGGGGACACAGATTTAACATGAAAAAACCTCTCCAACAGAGAGTGGAAAAAACCACGGGCGCTAGCCAGCGAAACTTCACTATAACGGGGAGTGTTTACACAATGCTGGAGATTTTACATATGCAACTCATCCTAACAGGTGGCTTACAAGAGGTATATACAGCGGTGGAAACCTAGGTCTTCAATGATCCATACCTTTGGCCCAAGCCTCCGGCGACAAGTCTCGCTCCACTTCGTCAGAAGTTAGCCTCCTTAACTCAATTTGGATCATACTTCAACAATTTTATTTTTGGGTATGCGGACCATTGATGTTTTAGACTAGTTTTTATTCCTATATTATATTGTTATTGTTATAGAGCCCGGATGTTATTGTTATCAACTTGATATTGATTTGTTCCTTCTTAAATTATGGCAAATCCACGAAGGTGACCCTCTCATTAAGTTGGCTAAGGATGAAAACATAATCATCACCACCGACTATGGTTTTCTTATAGTTTCAACTGGTGCTCGGTCTCATAGGTTATTCCTTTCGATGGTAGTAACGTCACCGATTTTTCTGACCCAATAATACAAGCACGACACTATTTGACATTTACAATTGTAACATATCCTCTAGCGTCGCCCGTGCGGTAGTGGTGATGATCTCTAGCTAGCCGTCGACAGTACCCCCACCACCACAGGGCACGACTGTGCGAAGCTTGGCCGATGGATGTGGAGGCGGGACTCCTTAGTCCCCTCATGTGTTGTCGGCATAGCACTATGACCTCTGGCCAGGGTATGATGTGGCCGTCGGACGCCATGGCGTGGCCTCTTTGGCGGCATGACATATGGTGTTCTGGCAGTTCGCACCTTAGAGGTGGCCACTCCGATCTCTAGGTGGCAAGGGCGGTGGGCAGCGTGGGCTTCGAGGACCTATGTCGGTGGGTATATATAGGGCATGTTCTAGGCCATAGCACCTCGTTCTTCATGCAGGTACATCGATATCTCTTAATGGCTGCATCGCGGACCAACTAGTTGGGATGCACCGCTACCGGTGAGAACCGAGTCGACCTTGTCATGACGGACGATGGCGCCATCTTATGCGATGTTACCTTGTCGAAGGCTTTATCTATGCAGCTCTCACATCCTTGCTCGGGTTGTTCTAGGGAAAACCCTAGATCTGGTTAACCCGGATCAGATGATAACGACGCTCGACGCTTCTCTCCCTCATGGGCGCATCATTTTGGAGCAGCTGCTGGTCAAAGGGAAAGAAGGTGGAGTGGTTTCATCTTGCATGGAGTCCTTGGTGGAGATATCAAGTCATGCCTAATAGCCGAGTCTACGCTCAGTCATGCCTGGTATGGTAGGTGCTACGCACTACCGATCTTCCGAAGACTTCAAACTACATCGGATGTCGGGGCTCGACGGCATGGTGGGAAGGGTCTCGGTGGCGACCGTGCGTGTGTGTTGATGGACGTGTGCAGTACGGTGGCATTGTATGATGTCGTGGTGGCGTTCAAGGAAAGCCTGACAAGGTAATTACGTCGATCCTCCTGAAGATGATCGGTTAATTACCTCGTGGACTACATAGCACGAAGAATATTAATGTCTAAATTAGTGCTTGGAAACTGAAGAGATGCGGCGCGAACCAACGGACCCTTCGTGTACGCCTGTTAAATTGCATTCCCCTGAATTATACAGTTACCCCTAAGCCGGCTACAAGAGTCCACCGCCAAGTTCCCCTTCCCCCCTCCTCAACTCCCAAATACCTCCTCGCCGCCGGGCGCCGGCTAATCGGCCTTGGCCTATCTCCCGCCCCACAAGCGGCACTCCAGTAGCTCCAACCCCACCCCGCCCACCTCCTCCCTTCGATCCCTCTCTCTCTCCTCTTTCCCTCGTGGCCGCCACCATCTCCGCCCGTCCAACAACAAGATCATACACGCCGTCGGTTGCGTCTCCCGCTGGTCCCCGCTCCCGCCTTTCTCCCCCGACTCAGACGATGCGGAATCTTTCCGTCTCGAGTCCTTCGCGTGCGACCGCGTCGAGCGCAATACCGGCGCCAAGCCCCTCGTCCTTTCACTCTCCTCACCGAAAGGCTCCTCCGGATCAGCAGAGGCCGCGGCCACCGCCATCGCCGAGAGGTTCCTGCCAGAACTCCTCGCTGCGGCGGAGAGGGCGGGAGCGACGACGCACGATGCTCCCAACAAGGAGGAGGCGGAGGAGGAGGTTCTGAAGCTGAGCCTCGTTGCCAGGGTCGGGAAGGTCCTGTTCCAACCGTGAGTCTTCAGTCACCCGTCTCTGTTTTTTTTTTCATTATTACATTATGGTGAGTGTGCCAAGAATGCTATTAATGCTGGTGTGCGCAGTGGTGGATCACACGTCTCCTTGGACTCGCTCCGCAACGCCGCAAAAGCAGGGAACGAAGGATCCAAGAGCCAGGTCCGTAAATCCTTCTATACTAATGTGCCCAGGGAGTGTTTTGAAGATATGGAGCAATCCGCTGTTAAGCTGACGGGTCTGGAGTTTGATTCATCAAAAGAGCACTACCATGTCAAGGTTTGCACGTCTAACAATGTGAGAGTTATCCTAGTTTTTTGTTCAGACTAGTTAGTCATTTCTGGGTCTTTAAATGTATGATAGATATTTGACAAGCACCGAAGTGATTCTACGATGTCTTGCAAATGCACCGTGCAAAAAGATGGGAAGCTTGCAATCCATAAGGTGCGCCTTCCAGTCTGCCCTTCTTATTTTATTTTTGGTTTTTAGAACTCTGAACTCAGGTCTTTTTGACTTCTACCACTGCCTCACAGTAATGTTATATCGGTTCGTTGCTAAATACATTTTATTCTTTTACGCCTGACATGTAAGAATCCCAAGACTGTCAAGATAAGTAATTTATCTGTAAGTTAGTGTGCATTGAGATCATGTATGGCGCTAAATGTTAGCTATCATTACTCCCTCTTCAGGTTTACAAGGCTAATAAATTTTATCTTTAATCAAAGTTGTTTAGTTTAATTTGATATAGGTGGTTTTTGGGTTGTCTGAGCTTTTAGTTAGGGATCAATAGCTCATGTGCGACATATTTCCCTGTAATTGGAAGGAGAGCGACGTCGTTGGCCGAAGTAGCTCACGTGTGACGTTTCTGATGGCTAAAACAGCTCCTGTGCGACATGAGTCCTCAGGGCATCTCCAGCGGCACGACCCAAACGGACCGGCCCGTTCGCTCACCAAATTTGGGCAGCGGATGCGTCTACCCTGACAGCCCATGTCCTCCCCTTGACCTTGGTGGTCCCTACCGCCAGTGTTACAAGAACCACCTTTTTTCCACCAAACCCTCTTCCAAATTTTGGTCGGCGGCTACGGAAGCCATGGAGACCGCCGCTGGCCCTGCCGCTTGTGGCGCCGCCAAGAAGCTGCCCAAGCCGAAGAAGCTGGCCAAGGATCTGACGCCAGAGGAGCTTCGCTGCGAGTCGTTGAAGCACACAACACACAGGACTTAGAAAGGATGCCAAAGCTCTGACAATGGCGGCCTTGCTCGAGGGTGAATGGCTGAAAGAGAACGACCGCATCCTCCCGATGCAGGCCAAGGTTAACATCGACGTGATGGCCAGGCATGCTGCCCCCAGGCCTTCATCATGTTGACGGAAGGGGCGCTCACCGTCGCATTGGTCCAGGGCGTTGTTCTACCTCTGGCTGCGCCTCTCCATCCGTGGCCGGCGTATCGTCGACAAGCTTGGTCTTGTCAATGCCAAGCGACGGGAGCCTCACATACGCCTTCGCAGGACGGGAGCCACACGAGGCACGGTGGCGCGCTATCTCGGCTCGGCGTGTCCCAGTCAACGTCGTCGGAGACATCGTCCATGCTGCATGGGATTTCAAAAATTTGGGACAAATAAAAAGCAAACGTATACAATAACTTTTTGCACGAACAGAATGACATAGATAAATAAGATAGAGTAGCAACCTTACATATTAGCACCCTTATATACCAGTTACACCTTTACATAACATAGATAAAAGTACATGGACACGACACGACATAGGTAAACACGATTAAAAAGACCTAACAAACACAACACCATCTTCAATCCGGGCGCTTCGCCACCATCTTCACTCCTCGTCGACGTTGTAGGTGAGGGTGTGCATCTGGTTGGCGGTGGGGAAGATGTAGTCGAAGTTGGTGAAGATGTTGTATGTGGTGAACGCGATGAACTCACAACCGCACCAGAAGACTTGGCCGACAAGTTGGAAGGCGTCGAACGAGTTGGTGAATTGGGCTAGGGGCGAGATGAGGGTGACACATGCAAGGTCATAGGTATCCCCAAGCCGGAACATCACCGGCGTGCCCTATGTGAGGTGGGCTTACCCGGCGTGAAGGAACCAGTGGCGAGCTCGGTCGGTCCCCTCCACCTCGAGATCGTGCGCACCTGGAGGGTGGTCTCCACGACGACGCCGACGGGGTAGCGCGCCTCCGGCATGGTTGGCGGCGCACGGAACGTCAGGACGTTGTACTATGACACCCCGTTGACGTTGTCGTGGAGACCATCCTCCAGGTGTGGGCGATCTCGAGGTGGAGGGGGCCGATCGAGCTCCGCCCGCTAGTTCCTTCACGCCGGCTATGCCCACCTCCCACGGGGCGCATCGATGATGTTTCACCTTGAGGAGACCCATGACCGTGCAGACGTTACCCTCATCTTGCTCCTAGCCCACTTCACCAACCCGTTTTACGCCTCCAGCTCCTCGGCCAAGTCTTCTGGTGCGGCTACGAGGTTATCACGTTTACCACATACAACATCTTCACCAACTTCGACTGCATCTTCCCCACCGCCAACCAGATGCACACCCTCCGGTACAACGTCGATGAGAAGGAGTGAAAATGGTGGTGAAGCGCCTGGAGTGAAGATGGTGGTGAAGTGCCCGGAGTGAAGATGATGTTGTGCTTGTTTGGTTTATCTATGCTGGGTCGTGTCCGTGGACTTTTATGTATGTTATGTAAGGGTGCTACTCGTATGTAAGGGTGTTAATATGTAAGGTTGCTACTCGTATCTTATTTATCTATTTCGTTATGCAAAAATTTATTTGTCTTATTTATACACGTTTGCATTTTATTTGTCCCAATTTTTTATTTGTATATGTTTGCATTTTATTTATCCCAAAATTTTGAAATCTCACTATTTATTGATTTAATCTTCATATTTTAACACGGCCCCATTTTAACACTACATGTCACATAGTGATATTGCATGAAAAGAACTACTTATCATTAAGCAATGTGCATAAAAAAGCTCAAAAAGAAGTCTCGCAATGCTGAATTTCATCAAGAGAAACTACATAAGTGCACGGGCAAAAAGGAAAGCACTACATAAAAACTACAAAAGAAATTAAACAAGCTCAAAAAAGTGAAATAAGATAAGGTACTCCCTCCGATCCATATTAATGTTCTTAACTTTGTCTAGATTCGTATGAATCTAGTTAAGCATTTAGACTAGATGCATTCGTATCTAGACAAAGTTGAGAACACTAATATGGACCGGAGGAGGTATTATCTTTTTAGTAGAAAAGAAACATGAGTTTGAAACTACACTTATTTTTAGCTGTGTCAATGGCCGGTGCACTCTACACAAGTGCATAGTCAATGCCTGTGCACTTTTTTTAGCCGAAGCTACACTTCTTTTATAATTGGGCCTTGCTACGTTTATCGACACGCTAAGGTCTGGCCTTTTCTAACACTGATCATTTCTATTTCGGCCTGACCTTTTCTAACACTCGTCGATGTGACAGAGCCAAACAATAACATTATTTTTAGCCGAAGCTACACTTCTTTTATAATTGGGCCTTGCTACGTTTATCGACACGCCAAGGTCTGGCCTTTCTAACACTGATCATTTCTATTTCGGCCTGACCTTTTCTAACACTCGTCGATGTGACAGAGCCAAACAATAACATTATTTTTACTTAACACTGGACTATGCATTGCACTCTGTCTTAACTGACGAACTAATGAAACGAAACAAAACGGAGAAAACTTGACCGAATTCGTGCTGCCTTTTATTCAGGGCTAATCCAGACAACAAATCATCCATGTCATTAGGCTTATAAAGCATGACGAAGCTAACTATAACACTGATTACAATGTATAACAACTAATGATCAGCAAATAAACAAACTCGAGAGCAATTACACAAAAATAAAAAACTGCAGCCATCAGATTTGCCTGCTTTTTCAGATCGATAATTTGCCTCAAGTGCTTGTTGAGCTTCTTCAATTCTCCCTCGGTGACCCATTCTCCCTTCACTTCCGCACCCACCACCGCCAACGGTAAATTGAGCTCCTGGGATGCGCTCCCATTCAAATCAGTTGCACCCTCTAGTTGAATCGTCTCAATATACTCATCCATCCACTCAAAATGCCAGCATTTCTTCAGATTCTGAAATCGGAAAGATAAACCGTAAATCCCAAATCCGAGGAAAAACCAGAAATTGGTATACAAAAACAAGAAATTGGCTGATGGGTAACTCAAATCTAACCATCCCTGCCTCTGGCTTCCTCTCGCATTTCACAAATTCGCACCCATAGTTGTCATTCTTCTCCCTCATAGTGACCAACCGCTTCACTGGCGCGGTGCATGGGCAGTCAGGGCATCTTGTCATCGACACTGCACTATACTGCGGCCATGAGGGTCGGGAGACTAAATTGGAGCTCGACATCTCTCGTCGGCGTTGCCGCGCTTCATCGCTAGAGAAGAAGAAGAAAAGGGAGGCGTGGCACGGTCGCGAGGATGGCTCAGGCGCAGGGATTACTCGGGCTGCTGTCTTTTACTAACGATGAGCTCGATAAGTTGTGGGTCCTGCTCTGTAAGGTGGATAGGTGGTGGGTCCTGCGCTCAGTGGACAACTTGTGGGTCCCGCGCTGAGGTGGATAAGTTGTGAGTCCTGCTCGGCTCACATAAACCAAAGTGTTAAGATTTCTCTTACGGTAAAGGACTCATGTCGCACGGGGATCTTTTGGCCATCGGAAACGTCGCTCGTGAGCTATTTCGGCCAATGGTGTCGCTCTACTTCCAATTCCAAGGAAATATATCGCACAAGAGTTATTGACCCTTTAGTTAGATAGGCTATAGGCTCCTTTTGCTTTTAACTGTTTCTGGCTCTTTGCATTTGCTTATATTTCGCGTCATCTTGACATTTTCTCTCTAAGACAAAATGGCATGCATTTGGGTGAGTGTTTGATGAAAAACATCTACAAGACCCTATAAGCACATAATGAAGACATATTCCGTGATAAGTCTAGTGGTAACGATTTGGAATTATAGATGTTGATATTTGTTATAAACCTGGTCAAACTTAATGAAAGTTTGACTTAAGGGAAACTTAACAGTGCTTGTAAACCTGAATGGAGAGAGTATCATGCTTAATTTTGATTCAAAGGAATTGTTGGGCAATTAATATGTAGCCACACATACAATTTGTTTTAATGTGGAAACATGTAAATACTTATGAAAGAATTATTTTTATAAAGCAGTCACATATCTTGTTCGTAGGTCTATAACAGAATGTCAAGCTCTAAAATCCTTATGTTCCCTTAGCTCAAAAACTGCAGAAACAAGTCAAACTCAGCCTGATAGCTTTTTTCCTAAAAAGCAAGTCATTATGTTGCTTACTGGTAGGTTGCCTTTATATTAATTGAAGTGTGATTGTTCTTGTCACTGGTGGATGTTGTCTCTGGTTATTATTCATTTTTGCCTCTTTTTTTTCTCTTTCTACTGCAGATATTGTTTGGTGTAACATATTCCCCTGTATATAGGTCATATTCCCCTGTAGATAAGTGGAGGAAATCTTGAAACTTTCTTTTATATCCTCTATAGGGGCATTTGGTTAGATTACCGTGGCTGTGCTAAATCATTCATATGTACTACACTACTATTCATTATAAGCCCCTAGCTAATAGTAATCTTGCTTCTCATTCTTCTCCACTTTTACTTCTCGTGCAGGTTGAATTGAACCAGATACGACAGTTGGTGGAAGACATATCTTGTCTGTCCAAAGATCTTGACTTAAGGCTGATGTTGAGTACCAAAAGGATCCTGAAAAACGTAGATGTAAGTTCATGTTGGAACTACCTTGATCCTCTCTACCTTTTCTTCGAAATAAAAGGAAAAAGCTCGAGCCACTCTGTTACAAGCTTATGTTCTGTAGACTCGTTTGATATCACTTGCAGCCTGAGGTGGAAAATGCCATACAGAGCTTAGTGTCTTCAGCTATTCTCGATCCTAATGTAAAAGGGGGACTCAGATGGCCACTTGGGAAGGAGTCGATTGGTGAGAGGTTCAGCATTGTTGGAGTGTGGCATACCAACTACAAAGCTTTCAGGAATAAAACATCGAGATTCAAGCTAAGGCATGCTGACTGGTTTGACCACCGGAGCTCGACGGGGGAGGTTTCCAATGAAGTTACCTTTAAACTAACTGGTATATCAAACAGACTGCAGGTTAGTAAACAGCAAATTGATTCATAAGATAATATCATGATGAATCTGTGGTGTTCTTGCGCATGTTAATAGATTTTTGGTTACATGTATGATGTTGTATGCTGGCTAATGTTCAAACAATGGTATACTATTTATTTGTGTCTAGTATTTCATTAGCATGCCGTGCATACCTAAAATGAACATCTTGTTTTCGTGCCAACATATGTGTACTCTGGTCTGTAATTATTGCTGGTGTAATTCCTGATCGACGGTGGATTGAACAGCATGATGATTGTCTTATTCATTATATTTCCCAGGACGGCAATAAAGAGGCGGACACTGTGAAGGAGATGCTGGAATCTGCTGTGCGGATGATCTGGGACAGTGCTTTGTGCTACAAGATGGCGCACTGAGCTCGGTGGTCGGCCTCGGGCTTGCGGTAGGCCGACAAGCACATTGCATCATGTGGTTGCTTAACGATGTTAATGTTGGTTTGTTGCCCTGCTTTGTAAATAGTTTTGCTCCGCAGTGAATTTTCTGAATTGAGGTTGACAGCATGCGAATGCGGTCCTTTGCTACCTTCTGCTTGCAACTTTCAGATTGCCCTTCTACTTCATATCTTTTCATTTTTCTAGCAGGGCAAGTTTTCGCCTCCTAGGGCCGTGGCTGCTTGCTTGCAAGTCTCGTGTCCTGGGGCTGTGGCTGCTTGCTTCTATCGATTCTGAGTTGGTTCACTAGGGTTGACCTGGTTGGTGAAAGTTACAGCGTGTTTGGTTGGAGGGATTTGGAAAGAGGGAATGGGAATTGAAGGGGTGTGGGGGTTAAAAGGCCTCGTCTGGTTGGGGTAGTGGGAATTATGAACGGAAGAGGCAAGGGAATTGAGGAGGCCAACTCGTTTTATCTTCCATGGGGACTGGTAGGTATGCAGGCGGACACGGATTTCCGCCAGGCCGCTCTGTCCGCACCGCCCAAAAGTGCAAAACGGCTAAGCGGCTGGGCCACAGGCATATAGCGGGCCAAGCGGAAAACGCCCACCGAGCCGCCACGGACCGCGTCCGTCTCGCAGCTCGGGACTCTCCCTACGCAAGGATAGCCGCCGCCAGCGCCTGGCAGCTTCGCGCCGCCCAACTCCCGGCCATCCCTCCAAGACCTCCCCTCCAAGAACTCCCCGGCCATCCCCTCCAAGATCTCCCCTCCAAGAACTCCCCGGCCATCCCCTCCAAGATCTCCCCTCCAAGAACTCCCCGGCCATCCCCTCCAAGACCCGCATGTCTTCGGCACCCTCCCTGTCGACCACCTGCAGAGGGATGTCAGATGCGGTGGATGCAGCGGCACAACACGCGGCAGGGGAGGGGAGGAAGAAGCCGCCGGAGGAAGAGGAGAAGAATCCGGCGGCGGAGCGGGACAAGAACTTAGGCGAGGGCGGCGGTACCCACCTCAATTCAGAGAAGGTATGTTCCTTCTTTTTCCTTGTAATTTCGATTTTTTGGTAGGATTCTATCTGGCGTAGCTGGTTCTTTATTCTTGGTAGGATTGATGTGCTTTCTGTAGTCTGAAACAAATGGACATGCCATTACTGATGTACCTTGGTGCTTCTTCATTTTCATTTGATGCACACACAAATACCTAATCGATCTTGAGAGCAACATGTGCATCCTGAAATTCTTGCCCGGAACAGCCGTGTCTTACATCGTGCACCTTGGGAAGTGCTCCTAACAATTTAGCACCTTGGAGTGATTTGTTGACTGTAAGGTAGTTACATCTGCTCAATACTAGAATTTTCTTTAACTTGACTTGAGAACCCATATATAGTTACACTCTTTTCTCTGACCTGAAGCGTCATTGACTCAAGCACCTTCGGGTTAAATACAAAAGAATGTGAGGAACTGAATGTGACCTGAAGTATCAGTCGAGTTCATCATTTTTCAGTTTAGTACTGTACTATCTAAGCACTATTGTATTGTCTATGCTCTGGATATAACTAAGGTTTCACTACTGTAAATGAGTTTTTAATTTCTAAATAGATTCATTGTTAATGGTGTGACAGATTACCTGCTTTGCAAGCACACAAGATGAGCAAGACCCTGATCCCGAGAAGACCCAGCTACATATTGACACAAAGAAACCAGCAAGCGATGACAGTGGTGAGAAGACCCAGATGCCAATTGACATAGAGGAACAAACGTGTTTGATGGCTGTTCCAGGGGAAGAGAATGACTCAAATAATCTGCAAATGAAGAAAAGGAAAGATAAGAAAAGGAAGAGGAGTGAACTTAGGCAGATTAAGAAAGAGCAGCAGTTTGGTGGTGCCGAGAAGACCCAAGTACCTGCGGATGTACAGAAGTCAGCAAGCAAGGCTTCTTGGAGGTGGCGTGCCTCCTATTCCACTAGGCTACACCACAAACATCCAAGCAAGGTGTACACCGGCTTGATCCTCCTCGATGATGAGGTGAACCGCGTCGTCCTCCTCGACACCAAAGAAATGATCATTGATTCCCATTTCCTCAAGGAAGGAGAACTAATCAGTCAAGGATCGGTGTTTGAGTTCCCTTGCCATAATGTTGAGATTGGTAAACAATTGATGAATATGAAGAGGTTGGAGAAGAAGAGGCTTGATAGGAATTGGGAGAGAACAAAAGAATTAAGGAGGAAAATAGTGGCATCGCCTCAAGGAAAATTGGTAAGATCTTCGATAGGCACATTTGCAAGAGTGGCTTCACTAAGGAAGGAAATGTCTCCTTAAGCGCAAAGGAGGAAATCAGAATCTCCTAAGGCTGATTTCACCCGGTTTCGACCACGGAGACTGAAGTCTCTGATATGGAAAGAATTCATTCCTATATATGATCATGGAAAAGTTGTGGAAGGCCAGTGCAAGCACTGCAATGAAGTCGTTCCTGCCTCGAAAAATTCTGGAACCAACCATGTTCATAGGCATCTAAAAAAATGTCCGACGAGAACTAGCATGCATGAGATGGTTGCGAAAATGAGAGCCTCTACATCTTCTCCCCAAGTCGTTTCTTTAGATAACTGGAATTTCAGCCAAAAAGAATCGAGGAGAGCCCTTGCAAACATGATAGTTCAGCATGGGCTACCATTCTCCATTGTAGAGTATAGTGGATTCATAAAATTTGCCAAAAGCTTGAATCCTATGTTCAAGATGGTTTCAAGGACAACTATAAAAGATGATTGTTTGGACTCCTACAAAGAGCAAAGGTCATTGTTGCGAGAAACATTGAAGAACTGTGGTGCTCGAGTGTCATTGACTGCTGATATGTGGACATCAAATCAGAGGTTGGGTTACTTATGTGTCACTTGCCACTTCATTGACAAGACATGGAAGATGCAAAAAAGAATTCTCAGATTCTGTATGATGGAAACACCACATAATGGCTTCCGAATGTATAATGTCATGTTGAAAAGTTTGCAATACTGGAATATTGAAGACAAGATCTGTAGCATTACATTAGATAATGCATCAGTCAATGGAAAAATGATGGAGCATTTAAGAGAAAACTTGATGAAGAAACAAATGTTGATTTGTGAAGGTCAACTATTTCACATCCGCTGTGGTGCACATGTATTGAATCTCATTGTGCAAGATGGTCTATTTGTAAAGAAAGATTCCGTTGATAATGTCAGAGATGGCATCAAGTATGTTAAGAGTTCGCAAACTCGAGAAGAGTTGTTTGGAGAGATTGTGAAGCAACTTGGCATCATCTGTGAGAAAGAACCTTCACTTGACGTTGCCACACGGTGGAACTCAACATACCTTATGATTGACTCGGCATTGCCGTACAGGGAAGCATTTGATGAGTTAGCTAAGCAAGATCGGCAATTTAAGTATGCTCCTTCAGAAGAAGATTGGAAAATGGCTGAAGCGATCCGCTCATTGTTGAAAATATTCTATGAAGCTACAAAAGTAGTTTCAGGCTGTAGCTATCCAACGGCAAACCGCCATTTCCATGAAATGTGGAGCATTAAGCTGTTGTTAGAAAAGCAAGCAATGAATAAAAACAAAGACATCTCAACCATGGTGAGCGAAATGCAGAAAAAATTCGACAAGTACTGGAAGGAGTCGTACTTAGCAAACTGCATACTAGTGGTCCTCGATCCAAGGTACAAATATGAGTTTGTTAAATTTCGAATCAAGCAAGCATTTGGAGGGAGTGCAAGAGAGCACCTTGAAAAGGTGGCAATGATTATGAAGAGCCTTTTTGAAGAATATTCCCATAAAATGGGAGATTCTTTTCCCGATCCTTCGGAAGAAGTTGAAGTTGATGAGCTTGAGGAGATTGATAATCCATTGGCTGATTGGGAAGCTCATTTGAGGATGCAGAAGAAACAAACAACAAATGAGCTTGATAGGTATCTGAGTGAAGATTTGTTCCCTCAAGAAAAAAAATTTGACATCTTGGAATGGTGGGAAATGCACAGTCCTAAGTACCCAGTTCTGTCTCACATTGCTCGTGATGTACTTGCTATTCAAGCATCAACCGTGGCATCAGAGTCCTATTTTAGCACCGGTGGTAGAACAATCAGTGATCACAGGAACAGGCTAAAGAGCGACACGGTCAAGGCGTTGATATGCCTCCAAGATTGGCTAAAGGCTGCTGGTACGTTATTCTAATATTGAATATAATAGGATAATATCTGTACTTTTTCTAACTTGATGATCTTTCAATCTTTCAAACCATAAGCCAACCAATAAAGATGACGAGGAAGAAGAATACTTGGTAAGTTTGGAACCTAATCCTGAGTATGAGTAAAGAAATCATGTAAGTCTTTGTCTCATGTATCAAACTACCAGGTATTCTACCAAGGAAGCGAGTGCGATGAAGAGAGACTGATGTCCCTCACAAACAAAGGTTAGTAATCTTACATGAGTGAGTTGTGAGACACAACCATGAATGGTCTCTCATACAACCATGTTGCCAACTTGCAGTACATGGGCAGGAGTGATCTCCAAACCGTGCCAACAGATTAGTAGCTTGTTGCAAAATTCAAATAGGTAAACATTTGTCAAGTCTTATCATGATCCAAATGAGAGTATGCGACTGTCATTATTTAGTCTCCTTGTTTTAAGAAGTGAAAAGCATGGCTATATCCGAAAGGAGTAAACAAATATCCTGAAAGTTCGATGTTGTTTCTTGTTTAAGAAGTGAAAATCATGGCCATATCTTGAAAGGATTAAACACATATGTGCATGTGGTCATTTTGTTATGTGTTCAATACCATCTTCTTTAGTTACATCTGCTCAATACTATAAGTTTTTTTAACTTGTCTTAGTGCTACAATTTTCAGTATGCTCATCAGTGTTCTAATCCCTGTTACACATGCTCAATATTGAAACTAACCGATGAATAGTGCCTTCTTGCAGAATGAGCTGTTGATGTATGCTGAACTTGAGTATATCCTGAAGATTTGAATTTTGTATGCACTACTGCAGTTACATCACAAAGATATTCTTATTTGACAATCACTCCTATTCGCGGCATCTCAAATCGAATCGTTTGTAATGATTGATTGTAAAATATCAGTAGTTTCTAGTACTACTGAAGTACTGAACTATGTTTAATCTTGAAATTCTTGCCACTCTGTGCTGTTACAACAATGAATTGATGTCCTAAATTTCCATACTGCTAGCTGCATGTTGCCCAGAAGATCCATTTGCATGTTGCCTCTGCGTGCTGTTTCTAGCATATTTTTAGCTACTAACCTGGTACTATACTACTCCCTTAGTTCGGAAATATAAGATGTTTAAGCTTTGTGAATCGAATATATCTAGACGTCTTTTAGTATATAGGTTTGTAGAGGTTCGAAATGAACCTATACACTAAAAGATGTCTAGATATCATAAAGCTAGAATGTCTTATATTTCCGAACGGAAGGAGTACTTAATTAGCAGCATACCAGCGGGCGGCTTGTCCGCCGGCCAGAGCGGCCAGTATGATCAGCGGACGTGGACACCGCTAAGATTGCCAATTACTATTCACGGACGGAGCGGACTGGGCGGACGCGCCGGTCCAGTTGCATCCTGAGGGACTGGAGAGGGCCTGGTAATTGATCCGAGATGGGGAATTGACAAAAAAAAAAGTCTGCGTTAGTTTTGGACCTCTGGTGATCGAAGGTGGCGAAAAAACGTGTGAAAAATCTTTGCCAATTCGTTAGAAAATCCTATCTAAATAAGCCTCCAACAGCTTCTCTGAATTCGCCAGTCCTAACTGCCTCCTGATCTGTGCAAAGGTGACGCCAGGTGCGTACAGCGCCCAGGCACGTTGTTCACCCTCCTGGAATCCCAATTTTCTGGAAAGTTCCATGCAAATCGTATAGCAGATCTGTTTTGGCCTCGTTATTCTTCTGCTGCTGCTTCAATTTATGAGAAAATGGCTGGCCTGATCATTTTCTTGAGCACCAACAAGATCTATGCTCTGGCTATCAAGATGTTCATGTGTAGGCCTTCAAAACCGAACGGCAGGAGCTCTTGGGCGGCAGACCCATTGTATAATACTACCTCTCTTCCAAAATATAAGATGTTTTAGCGTTTCTTTGAAACCATGTATCTAGAAGTCTTTTAGTTCGTAGGTTCAGACCAAAATAAGTGAATCTATACAGTAAAAGATGTCTAAATACATGTGTTTTAGAAAAGAAAAAAACTAAAACATCTTATACTTTAGAATGAAGCACTGGCGGACCCAAGACCCCTATTGTCTGGTCAACTGTCCGGCCGGGCCAGGGGCTAAATTTATGGCCATTTGCCTAATAATCAGCATCTTAAACATTTAGATTTAGAGTTTGCCTAGGCTTTCTAATTTCCCTAGGTCCGCTAATGGAATGAAGGAAGTATGTTTTATTTTTACATTAGTAAATCCGTGCCTTGTTCAAGTGGGGCACAAATTCGTATTTTTTGCATCTTCTTTGCTAACTCAGAGCAATGCTATAGCTATGTCCATGTGTTGTTTGAGGATCGAGTCATTGTGTTGATCTCATTAAGAGGAGTTAATAGCCCAAAACCACATTCAGGCCAAATGTACCACTTTGCATTCTCGTAGCATAAATCTGCCACAGGTGATTTCTTGCAATTCATGCAAATGACACGTTGAGAGCGGTTTAATGGCTAAACTGACAATTCGCCCACCTGTCGGGACGACATAGCCACGGTCGGATGGCGTGGCCTAACAGCCGTTAACGATTGTTCCTGGGACCCACCTAGGTGGTGCGTGGTCATAACAAACTAGTTGACTGAGCTTGTCACCGCTGCCACAATGCCATCGCTGCTGTCTATGCAAGCAGCCCTCACCGTCGTCATGCCAATCTAGAATGACGGAGAACCTTTGAGGCAGTCGTGGCTATGGGTTAGTTTTGCTTTCCTCATTATCGATCTAGGGTTAGGGTTCATCCTAATTAGGGTTCCTTGATTTCTTGTCAATTTAGGTCTAGTAATCTTGATTTTTTGTCGATGAGGACATCACGGACCTGGATCACGCTCCTGATATGGTCGATGAACCCGCATTCTGTGGGATAGCGGTGGATTACCCGGTGGTTTGCCGCGTCCACAAGCTCGAGTCGCGCCAGTGTGTTGCAGATCTTGAGTTTTTTGACGTAGTGCATTATAGTTGGGTATAGTGAATATATTTGATTTACTTATGTATAATGAATATTTGATTTATTTTGGTATAATTTGATTTGATTTATTTGTAGATCTAGAGTAAATTAACATGAATTGGTTTAGTTCAAAGAGTTTGAGTTATTTAACATGAACTGTCTTAGTTTGTTTATGAAATAGATTTGATGTACTTGTAGATATTGAGCAGTTCTTTCATTTAGATAACTGATATATTGAATTATGCATTACTTCATGATAAATAGTTTTACGCATTTGTAGGAAGTCAACAATTGTGCCTTTGTGTCTTGGGTAGATGAAGAGTGGCCAACAACACTCCAAAATGCTTTATGCAGGCTATGGGGAATGTATAATGACAATAACAGTGTTAGAACTGATGAGAGGGTTGAAAATGCTAAGTTGGTGCAGGAGCTAGCTAATGAGACGAACTGGATTGGAAAGAAATACTCAAGTCTCTTAGGTTATGAGAAGAAATTCATGAAGGAAGCTGAGAAAAGGGTGGTGTAGGAGAATTTGGCCAGTATTAAGGACAATAGTGAGGAGCAAAAGAATGAATTAGAATTACTAAAGAATGAAGCGTAAATGTTGAAGTAGGTGCAGAAATCTCAAGTGGAGATAATGAAGATCAGACAAAAGAAATGAGATGATGAAAACGATACTACGAAGGAGGAAAAGGAAAAAAACTTGAATACTATGATATTCTCAAAACAAGTGAGAGGATGAAGGAAATATGTGATGAGTGATCTATAATTTATCTCATTTCAGTTGGCATGCAGTAATTTTGAACCAGTTAGTTAAATGTAGTCATCGCTTGCTGGCATTTTATTTGAGCTATTTATGATGCCAGTAATGCATGTGTTGTGGTAATGTAAGTATTGAACCTTGTATTGGCATTAAATCTGAACCCTTGTTGTGATGTCAGTAATGTATCTATTGTGGTAATGTAAGTGTTGAACTATTGGAGAAGACGGTAGTAGGAGGCCAAATATGTACCAACAAAATTTAGTGTCATTGCACTATTTGCATTAGAAAACACTCAATTCATGCTTAAATAGTGCATTCAGATTATTGTTCGATGATGTCGACCTGGAGTCCTCGTATTCCATGGCCTTCCTCCCATGCTCCCATACTTCGTGTCATCATCCTAACATATTGATGGGACGGGGTATGAACTAGTATATCATTCAACAGAGCAATAAGTGCTCTCGCATAAGGATGGATCCACCTTTGAGGTCCATGGCGACTTGACGTAAGTTATGGTGTTTAAATATGGCAACAATCGTAGGTCGGGCTGTATCAATGTGCACATGTTAAGCCATGTAATATAATTTGTTCCTGGTAGATTTTATCAGCCGGATGCTTGGTAGACGTCAAAAATATATAGTATTGTGGTCCTTGCTAATGTGGTCTTTATTTTCTTTTTCTAAGGTGAAGTTGAATGTGTTTCCCACTCGTTCATTCTCTTGTCATCCGTGCATTTGATCTGGGTTAAGATTTTATGAATTTTTGAATGTGGTAAATTTGGTGGGTTGGTGAACACAAGGTCATAAGGTAATGGTTGACATGAGATGCTTTCCTAGTGTGTTTTTGAGTAACAGTATATGTAGTCTTCAGTTTGTTTTCTCTGCCTGGCCATGGGCGGTACCAACTTGATCGTAGATTTGGTGTAAGAGTATGCATCCTATATGATAAGATTAGATAAAGAAATGATTTGTTCTTGTTTTATACTTCAAGTTGATCCTTGTAATCATATATATACCTATCTATAAGGTTTAATAATACAACGCATTACCGCCAATCCTCTCTTAATCGTTCTACTTGGTATCATAATGGCAAGATCCTTGACCTAGCCGCCAAACAAGCTTCCACATCGTGCCGCCCTTGGGGAGGTCGATATCCATGATCTCCATTGAGGCTGCTGAAAGATCACAGATGTCGCCTAGAGGGGGTGAATAGATGGTTTAAAACTTTTATGAGATGTGCTTAACAATGGCGGAATAAAACTAGCATTTCCTTTTGTCAAGCATAAAGCCTATATATACTAAGGTTCACCTATGTGCACCACAACTTATGCTAAGCAAGACAAGTAACAAAGTGATATAAAAATAGATTACATCAAGCACGAAGGCTATCACAATGTGAAGTGCATAAGTAGAGAGTTTGGGTATAGAGATAACCGAGGCACGCGGGAACGATGATATTTTACTGAGTTCCTCCCAACAAGGGTGTACGTCTCGTTGGAGGGGTAGGCGGTACTAAGACCACTAATTCCACAAGAGGCCTCACCCTATTCTCCTGAACACCCGCCGCATGTCAAGCACCTGTTCCACTATGGGACACTTGAGGGCGGTCACCAAACTTGTACAAGATTGGGGCAATCTCCACAACTTAATTGGAGGCTCCCAATAATCACCACCAAGGACACAATCTTGGCGAGATCTTCACAACTTAATTAAAGGCCCCAAGAACTCGCCATAAGGCCACACAACCGTCTAGGGTTCCAAGAACTCAAGAGGGACAAGCTTCTTGATTTCACCAAACAAATCCTCCGGGGAGAACTCAAACCGATGCACCTAATGCAAATGGCAAGAACACCACAAAGATGCCCCAATCCTTCACTCTAAAATTCCAACAAAGCTACTATATCAATTGGGGGAACAAGAGCAGAAGAACACAAGGAGAACACTAAATCCTCCAAGATCTAGATCCCAAATATTCACTCACAAAGAGATGATATGGTTTGGTCAAAATGTAGATCTAGATCTCCTCAATCTTCCTCTCAAATATGTGCAAGAATCATTGGAGGGGAAGAAAGAAATCAAGCTCACAGAGATTAGAACAATGGGGCAAAGCTTGAGGAAAAAGGAGAAGAAGCAACACTAAAAAATAAGGAGGGAGGCTTAAATAGGAGCCCACAGATTTCTGCCTGTTGGGGGCTAAAAAGACAACCTGGGCTAGTAATACCGGCCCACGAGCAAACAATGCCAGGAAGTGAAGCGGCAGTCGCGCGAGGCGAGCAAGCAAGCCAGCGAGCCATCGAGGGGACCGGGCGTAGCGAGCAGGAGCGAGGCAAAATGGGCGAGCGCGCGCTGGGGAATCGGGGGAGAGCGAAGGGGATCGGGAGCAGGGCACGTGCGGAGCCAGGCTGGAAGCGAGCGAGCGGCGCTAGAGCTGGGCGAGCAAGGCAGGCCGGCCCGGTTGTACCGGTCGGTCGGTCGGTAGTTCCGCTTACGCCGGTACTACCGTTCCTGGGCCTGCTCGCTACCGAGAGGGGCACAAAGCTGAGGAGCACTCAGGGGCGGCCGGTACCAGGTCCGGTAGTACCACCCGTCACAGAAGTAGAAACCCCCTTTTCTTTTTCTTTTTCTTTTTCAAACACATAAGAAATAAGGCAAACTCAAAAATGCAATAGCTTGAGTTTGGTAACTCCGATTGACCTAAAACCAATTTTGTTGGAAAGAGGACGACAAGAGCTACCCAAAAAAAATATTGGATACCACCAAGTGAGAATGTATCAAGTATTATAATTTGAGATACCTCACTTGGTGGGGATCTAGAAAACCTCCAAGATCAAAAATGCAATAAGATATAAAGGGGAGATCCATTTTTGATGAACTAGAGCTTGTAATGAACACAAGCTCTAGAACCAAACATGGAAAAGTTCCAACAAACAACCAAGAAAGATGATGCTAAGAATGCAATGGTTTGAGCTCTCTCAGAAAGATATGATCGAGCTACTCACTTGATAGCCCCTCTTGATAGTACGGTTATCTATCCTAAACCCGGTCTCCCAACTACCAACATGAGACCGGCAAAAGGGAAAACCTATCAAGATAATACCTTTTCCTTGAGAAAACCAGTTGAGCACGATGTAGACGATCTTGTCCTTCTCAAGATGGAAACCTTTCTTGATTGCCCTTGCATGCACTTGCTTGATGAAGACTTGACATATGCTCCCCCATACACCATGGGGAAGCCTTTTCTTTGACCTTGTCTTCATCGATCCATGACCACCGAGAATGGAAAGCTTCAAGCATGAGATCTTCTAGAGACGTCGTATCTTGATCTTGCACAACATTTCTCCAAACTTCATATGACTCTAAAAGGCCCAAGGCCCTTGGACAATGCTTCTTCTTTTTCTTCTTCTTAATTTCTTCCACCTTGAATCCAACATATGGTCCAAGCTAAGTGATGGCTCAAAATATATCGATCTCGTTGGGGAACCCCAAGAGGAAGGTATGATGAGCACATCAGCAAGTTTTCCCTCAGTTATGAAACCAAGGTTATCGAACCAGTAGGAGCAAGGAAACACCTCCAAGGTGTTGCTTCTAACTTGGAATCCTACACAACGCAACCACAGAACTTTGCCCCCAACTTACAGTGAGGTTGTCAATCTCACCGGTTTTGCTGAAAACAAAGGATTAAACGTATTGTGTGGAAAAAAGTAAAAGCTTGCAGAAAGTAAACAGAAAACAGTAAAAAGTTGTAGATTGATGATAAAAGAAATGACTGGGGTCCATAGTTCACTAGTGGTGGTTCTCCTTAAGATAGATGACATGTTGGGTGAACAAATCACAGCGGGGCAACGGACAAACATCGAGAAAGCATACATGCATATACTAATCATCTTGACTCCTATGAGATTTGATTGGGCATTACAAAATTATACATAGACCGTAATCCAACTGCATCTATGACTAATAATCCACCTTCAGGTTATCAATCCGAACCCCCTCCAGTATTAAGTTGCAAGTAACAGATAATTGCATTACGCATTGCGTGTAAAGTAAAAAATACAATTGTTCTATGAACAAAGGATTACTGTTTTCTCCCTAGTAACAACAGCACATCCAGTACCTTAGAGATTTCTGTCACTTCCCCAGATTACTAGAGGCATGAACCCACTATCGAGCATAAATACTCCCTCTTGGAGTTGCTAGCATCTACTCGACCAAGATATCTACTAACAACGGAGAGCATGCAAGATCACAAATAACAAAGACATGATAGAATCAATAATCAATCTGAAATAGCATCTCAATATCCATCGGATCCCCGCAAACACAACATGTATGATTACAAATAGATGATCTTGATCATGAACAGAGCTTACAAGATCTAGACATGGTAGCACAAAGGAGAAGAACCAACTATCTAGCTACTACATGGACCCATAGTCCAAGGATGAACTACTCACGCATCATACCGGAGGCTTGCATGGTGATGAAGAAGGCCTCCAGGGTGAATTCTCCCCTCCGGCAGGGTGCTAGGAAGAGCTTCAAATCCCTCCCGATCTAGGGATGGAGATGACGGCGGTTATAGACTCTTTCGTGGAATTTTTATCGGGTACTTAGGGTTTCTGTATCGGAGGCATCTTATAGGCGAAAGGGGAGGCCGAGGGGGTGCCCTAGGCGGCCGCACCACCCCTAGCGCGGTCTAGGCCTGGCCACGCGGCCAGGTTGTGTCGCCGGCCCCTGGCCCCTCTCCGTCTCGTATTCTGGCTCCGTGTCCCCCTTGGTGAAATATTGACTTTGGCTTTTGTCCCGTCCAATTCCGATAATATTCATTTTCTGACTTTCCTGGAACCAAAAACAACAAAAAACAAGCAGCTGGCACTGTGGCATCTTGCTAATAGGTTAGTCCAAGAAAGTGTATAAAAAGTACTTGATGGGGGTATGCCAAAGGGGGTATGCCCAGCAGGACGTTCCGATTGGGTCGAAGGGCCTGTGAGTGTGCCTGAAGGACGACGACTGGACTACGACTGAAGGAGAAGCCTGGCGACTGGAAGCTGAAGGCCCAGAAGCATACCTAAAGCCCAGTCGGATTAGGTCAGAAAGCCTCCGAGTCCATATCTGGCTCGGTTGTAACTTGTAAACCCTAGCGAGGTGACTCCTATATAAACCTCCCTAGGGTATCCTAAGGACTCATGTTCCATCATACACCCCCTCAAGCGACTCGCTGCTTAGACGCCGAGCTCGCCACCCCTGTAACTCGCTCTCCAATAATCTAATCTAGTTGGAGTAGGTATTTACCCTCCGGGGGGGAGAACCTGGGTAAACCCATGTGCATCCGCCCCCATCTCGCACCGCAGATGGCCGCCAACTCTTCCTCACGTTACAATCAATTGCTGCCAGTGGCAGCGACTGCCGTGGCCATTTCCACGACAGTGGCACCCACCTTGGGGCATAGCGGGACTGGCCTGAGTTCTGCGGCGAGACCCTACTCGCCGATTGATCGGTCGCTCGCCACCGGTCGCATGATCGCCATCGGCGGGATCTTACAGATCCTGCCCAGCAGCTACATCCCGGCGTCATGCCCGGTCACTCACAGCGCGATGATGCCGGTTGGCTCCATCAACCTCTTCGTCGGCTTCACCGGCGCGGTCGACCTAGATGCAATGGTGATCGTCGGCGGATCACCGCCGCACCGCGATCTGCTCTCGGAGGAGCAGGTCCGCTCCATCAGGAGCCTCGTCACCGAGTACGACTCAGCCGCCAGCGACACGGCCGAGACCAACGCCGCCACCAACGACGAGGCCCTAAACAACGACGCCGACTCCGTGACCCCTGCCTCGGTCGACGGATCTATCACCACCGCATCACGAGAGGACTCCATCACGCGAGTCTCCAACCCGGAGGATTTCGAGGACCCCTCCATCCTCGGGATCTTCGACTCCGACTCCGGCTCGGAATCGCCCGAAGACTTCTGCTCCAGATCCAATCGCTTCAACGCGGTCTACATGGCGGGTAGCATGGCCGCCCCGCCAGATCCATTCGCCACGCCGATCCCGCCGACTGCGATGGCCATAGAGGTGGTGGAAGCCCGCCTGCGGCTCGTAGAGGCGCAACGCAACGAACTCGCCGAGCGTGAGAAATACCGCCTCGAGCGGGAAACGGTGCGGGAGCTATCGATCTATCACCAGCACCGCATCAGGACCCGCCTGAACTCCAACGTCCAGGGCCGCGTCCTGAACTTCAACGACAAAAGCGACCCCACACGCGCCGCCGAGCGCGAATACTGCGAGAACGCGCCGCCAGGAGGAAGCAACCCCGCGAGACCACCACCCAGTGCACCGGCGACCGGAGCCCCTCCACCACCCATCGGCTGCATGCCCCCACCGGACCATCCACGGATTATCATCTCGCCTCAAGCCCGCGACGCCAACGGACTACCACTATACTCCACCCTGATGGACAACGTCATCGCGTCCGACGCCGCGATCGCTAACCTCGACGTCCAAGGCGATGGCGCGCTACAGATCCAGTACGCCAAGGCCCTACTTGTCAGGGCCGTCGAGCAACAAGCTGCGGGAGTTGACCCGCGGGGGCGGATGTACTCCCGCTCCTCAGCAAGCAGGGCGACATCAAGCGGCCACCCCACCATCGCCAATGCATTGACTTGCCCACCACCGCAGCCCCTGGCGAACCAACCACGGGCCGCCAACCTCGCTTTGTCCACCAACAAGCCGTGACCGGCGAATAACACGGTCGCCGCAACGGGCAGCCCCTTGATGCCCGAACGAACATCATCAATAACCAGGCGTGGCGGGCGCGCCAGCCCAACGACTTGATGCACACCCTCACCAACCACGGTGACCCGGAACCAAGAGGCTCGCTCATTCGAGTCGGGCCACAATGCTTCGGGCCCATCATCCGTGGGAAAAATACCCTGCCAACTTCAAGGCACCCAAGGAGATTGAAAAGTATGACCCGACGTACGACCCCGCTGTCTGGCTGGACACATACCTCATGGCAATGGGAATCGCAGGCCACACCAACCTGCTCGCCGCTCGCTACCTCCCCCTGATGATGGAGGGTGCGACTCAGCAATGGATCAACACCCTCCCCGCCGACAGCATCGATTCCTGGGAAGAAATGCGGGATGCCTTCATCAGGCACTTCGAGGGCTCCTACACCCGCGCCACCACCATAGAAGACCTGGAGCGATGCATACAGGGACAACACGAGTCGACTCGCCGCTGGATTCAAAGATGGCAAGAACTGTGGATCAATGCCTCCGGCATCCACCTAGACACGACGATACATTGCTTCAAGAATGCGTGCCGGTACGAACCCCTTGTCGCTAAGATCAAGAGGGTCTACCGGATGCTCGACAACATCCCTGACCTCCTCGAGATCGCCAAGCGCTACGCGGAGGAGGACCCCAACCAAGACTCCGACGACGAGTCGGGAGGAAGACGCCGAACCAACATCCATGATACCGGGTGCCTACGCGACATGCGCTACAGCAACACCCGCATTACCGGCAAGCGCCGCACGGACGGGCGAGTCAACTTCGTCGCCAACGCCGGCTACGGCCAGCGCGACCCCAAGATCTACCGCCGCGACGGGGGAAATTACCGCGACAGCGGAAACTACCGCTCCAACAATACAGCAAGGCCGAAATTCGACCCCGCTGCCCTGCTCAATCAGCCCTGCATCTACCATAGCAGGGAGGGAAAACCCGCCACCCACACCACCGCTGATTGCCACTCTCTCAAAGATATTGAGAAGGCGAGACGAGCAAGGGAGGACCCCAATAACAACCCACCTCGGGACAACGGGAATGGCGGCGGCTTCGGCACCACCGTCGGCTCGCTACACACGTTCACCAGACTTGGCACCAAGCGTGAGAAGAAGGTGCTCGCCCGCGTGGTCGCCGTCAACACGATGACATAGGTCGACATCCCTCGCTTCCTCAACTGGTCCGAGCAGAGCATCACCTAGAGTCGCCAGGACCACGCGCCAAGAATCGAATACCCAGGGCGAGTCGCCCTGGTAGTCAGGCCAAGGTGGCCGACTACTGGCTGCCCAAGACACTAATGGACGGTGGGAGCTCCATCAACATCATGTACCTGGACATGTTCAAGAGGCTCCAGCTCCCAGAAGCAGCCATTGAGCCAACCCTGACGACCTTCCACGGTATCGTCCCCGGTCGGAAGGCGTACCCGATCGGAAAAGTGATGCTGCCAGTCACCTTCGGCACTCTCGCAAACTACCGCACGAAGAGGATCGTATTCGAGCTGGTGAACTTCCGCAGCCCCTACCACTGCGTCATGGGCCGCCAGGCATTTGCAAAGTTCATGGTGACCCCACACTACGCCTACAACATGATGAAGCTCCCCGGGCCAAGCGACATCATCACCATCCACGACGACCCCAACAGAGCCGTGGAATGCGAGGACAAAGGAGCCGAGCTTGCCGACGCCGTCATCACTACGGAGACTAACCACGCGGAGGAGCTCGCGAGATACGCGGGCAACATCAACAAGGATGACCCCACCATCCTGAAGAAACCAACCGCCGCGAACTCCATGTTCGAGGCGACCACGCACACCCACACCGTCGAGCTCGTCCCAGGCGACTCCAGCCAGACAGTCACCATCGGGGCGCACATGAGCCCCGCATAGGAAAGCGCGCTCATCGGGTTCCTCCGTGAGAACCGCGACATCTTCGCATGGAAGCCATCCGACATGCCAAGTGTCCCGAGGGAACTCGCTGAGCACAAACTCAACGCCGACCCCAGAGTGCGACCAGTAAAACAGTCGCTGCGGCCCTTCAATGAAGAGCGTCGTCGAGCAATCACCAAAGAAGTACAGCGCCTGCTAGCCACAGGCTTCATTCGGCCAATCAAATACTCCAAGTGGCTGGCAAACCCAGTCCTGGTTCTAAAAAAGAACAACACATGGAGAATGTGTATCGACTACACCAACCTCAATAGCGCCTGCCCGAAGGAGGAGTTCGTCCTACCGCGCATCGATCAGATCATCGACTCGACCACAAGATCGAAGTCGCTGTGCTTCCTCGACGCTTACTCTGGTTATAACCAGATCAAGATGGCGGTCGAGGACGAGGAGAAGACGGCGTTCATCACGCCGTTCGGCGCCTTCTGCTACACAGCCATGACGTTCGGCCTCAAGAACACCGGCGCCACGTACCAGAGATGCATGTAGGAGTGCCTAGCGAGCCAAATTGGCCGCAACATTCACGTCTACATCGACGACGTGGTGGTAAAATCCACCCGCCAGGACGACCTGCTCGACGACCTGGCCGAAACCTTCGCAAACCGGCGGAGGTACAACATCAAGCTGAACCCCAGAAAATGCACATTTGGCGTCCCCACCGGACAGCTCCTAGGATATGTAGTCTCCAAGCGATGCATTGAAGCCAACCCCACCAAGATCGACACCATAGCGCGACTCGGGAAACCCGAGTGCCTGCGCGACATCCAGAAGTTGGCAGGGCGAGTCGCGGCTCTCAGTCACTTCATCCCCCGACTAGGCGAGAAGGCAATGCCCCTCTACCGCCTGATGTGCAAGAACCCCACGTTCCAATGGGACGCGGAAGCCGACGACGCACTCAAAGCGCTCAAAGAAGTGTTACTCGCGGATCCACTCCTCGCCGCTCCACTCGACAAAGAGCCAATGCTCGTCTACGTCGTGGCCTCCACTCGAGTCGTCAGCGCCATGATGGTCATCGAACGACCGGAGGAGGGAAAGGAGCGCCTCATATAGCGCCCTGTCTACTACATCAGCGAAGTCCTAACAGATTCTAGACAGCGCTACCCGCAGTACCAAAAATTGGTGTACGTTGTATTCCGAGCTCAGCGGCGACTCCCACACTACTTCCAGGAGCACCCGATCACGGTGGTCTCCTCCGCACCCCTGCAAGACATAATACGCAATCGCAAGGCGACCGGGCGAGTCGCCAAGTGGGCCGTCGAAATCGGCGTCCACAACATCAAATACGAGCCTCGCAAAGCGATCAAGTCACAAGCCCTGGCTGATTTCCTCGCATATTGGGAAAAAGCACAGCAGCCAGAGAAGCTCCCGTACCTCTACTACTGGTCGCTCCATTTTGACGGCTCCAAGAACGCCGATGGCGCAGGGGCTGGGGTCATACTGACCTCTCCCAAAGGAGACAAGCTCTGCTACGTGATCCACCTCAACTTCAAGCCCTCCACCAACAACACGGCAGAATACAAGGCCCTCCTTCACGGCATGAGAGCCGCTAAGGAGATGAACGTCAACCGCTTATGATGCTATGGCGACTCCGACCTAGTCGCCGGCCAAGTCGCCAGGACGTGCGACGCCGTCGACCCAACAATGGTCGCGTACCGCCAAGCAGTAGACCAGTTGGGAGGACACTTCGACGGCTACTCCGTCGAGTGGATCGCCAGGCGCAAAAACGAGGAGGCAGACGCCCTTTCCCGCATTGGATCAACCCGACAAGCGCCACCAGTAGGCGTCTTCCTCGACATCATCCACAAACCGTTGGTTAGCCCACCAAAAGAGATCGATGTCAGGATTCCACTACAACCAGAACCGGCCTTACTCACCATGGTTGTGGAGCCTAGCAACTGGACAACACCATACGTCGCCGTCCTGGAGCACAAAATCCTACCAAGCAACGAGACGGAGGCACGAATGATCGTGTGCCGCTGCAAATCCTTCGTCATCATCAACGGCGAGCTCCATAGACGCAGCGTGACTGGCGTGTTCCAGTGTTGCGTACAGCCAGAAGAAGGCCGCAAGATCCTCCAGGACATTCACGCCGGCGACTGCGGCCATCACACCGGCGCCAAGTCGCTAGTCGCCAAGGCCATGCGGCACGGTTTCTACTGGCTCACCACACACGCCGATGCCACCAACATCGTCCAGCGATGCGTCGGGTGCCAGAAGTACGCCCACCAGACACACCTCCCTGGTTCGGCACTCAAGACCATCCCCATCACATGGCCATTCGCCGTATGGGGCATGGACATGGTAGGCCCGTTCAAGAAGGCCCCATCTGGCTTCACCCATCTCCTGTGTGGCATCCCGCTAAACCACTACTAGAAAATCGCGGTGTTTTTGTGCATTGCATCATCATGACCGCATGCTCATGTCATCATGCCACATTGCATTTGAGCATCGTCATCATCTTGCATGGTTTGTCTCAAAACTATTTCGAAAAGCCTACTTTGTTTTCTAAATAGTCCCCGCCTTTATTTCAAATCAAAACCCGGGTCTCCGAAATATTTTGGTTGGTCTAAATACGGTTTGCAAAAGCCTCGTTTTAATTAAATAAATACTTTCCAGTTGTTTTTAGGAGGCAGCCCGCCAGGCCCGAAAGCCCGGCCGGCCACCTCCAAAAATCCCTAATCTACCCAACCCTATTCTACCCAGCCACTTCCTCCACCCCTCCACCTCACTTCCTCCACTCGCTGCGCGACACGTCACTCCACTGCCTCCACCTCTCCACCTGCCACCCACACACACACACACCCACACACGCCTGTCCACACACCCACCTCCACCTGGGCGCGGCCCCCACCACCAACTTCCACCAGCCACCAACCACGCGCGCACCCCCACACCCCTGGCCCCACCACATACCGCTATCGACCAAAGCGGCCGCATCGTGCGAGCCAACCACCCCGCTCGATCTCGATCTCGCTGTCGCCTCACCCTGGCCCCACCCCACCGACACCATCCCGTCCCGCACGCGAGACTCCCCTGACCCCGCACGCTCCCATCGTCGGCCTTCGTCTCCCCTGCTCGATCTCCACGGAGGGACTCCAGCCGCCGGGGCCTGGCCCTCCCCAAGCTCTTCCCCTCGCCATCACGCCCCTCCGTCTCCTTGGCCGCGCGCCTCCCTGCAACCTCGCCGGCCCGAGCGGCTTTGCCCGCCTCGTCTCATCGCAAACTACGGCTCCCCTGTCTCCACCGTTGGTCACGGCCAGCACCGCTACCAGAGGCACCGTCGCGACCAAGCTCCGCCGCCCTCATCGCCATGACCACGCCACCGTCGGAGCCCCGTGAGATTTCTGCTCCGCCAGCAACCGCGTCGCCGCCGTGCGCGGTTTCGACGACCCCGAGGCAGGCCGCCTTCCTCACCGACCTCATCCTCCGCTCCGCCCCGCGCACGTCCCCGTCGTCCTCTGTCCCTGGCGTTCCTCTCCTCGAGCCCCTGCGCCGTCACGCGCCTCTCTGCCTCGAGCCCCGCGCCCTTCTTCCCCAGCGTGGCCGCCATGGTGGCAGGCTCCGACGCCCTACCTCGACTTGGTACTACTGCAGCGCTCGTCCCCACCCCGACCGCGTGCGCCTCCTCCTCACCACGGGCCCCTCTCCCTCGCCTGCAAGCTCCGCTCTAGCCGGCCGCCGTCATCCACTGCCTCTCTCTGCTACCGTTCGCCACCCTCCTCGAAGCTCCACCGCCCCCCGCTACGCCCGAGCCGCGACGAGCCCGTGTACCACCTTCCCGTGGCATGTGCTGCCTCCGCAGAAGCCTGGCCCTGCACCTTGTTGCCACCAAGGTCCTCCTTGCCGCCTCTGCAATCGGCCGCCCCGGCTCCTCTGCATGTCTCGCTGCTGCCGCGCCCCTGCAATGTGTTCAGGTTAATGCCCGAACAGGACATGGCCTTCCTCGCGTGGTGCGTTTGTTCTCTTCTATTCGGTGTGTGCTTGATACCGTGCGTTTGTGTTGTGGCACGGTAAAGACTGCATCAAGCCTCTCGAAGCCAATACGACCATCACCAAGATCTCCCAAAGTACACGTGTCCTCGAGATGGTATCGAGAACTACCAACAGCTACAAACCCGCCATTGGTAGCAAGTCCAAAGAGAAAGCGACGAAGCCGATCCGAAGACCCCGTACCCGAAGGCCTTTGACGTGGAACGCCATGACCTTCGTCACCGAACCCGAAGACCGCGGATGCGACAAGATCGTCTCTCGAACGCCAAGTCCTTCGGCCCTGGATCCGAACCTGAACCCCTTCGACCCCCTCGGTGAACACCAAGCTCGCCGAACCACCAATGTGTGATCCCTTTCTCGAAACTCTATTTTATAAATGATATATAAAACTGTTGCATATAAATTTTTCATACATGCATACATGTCTGTGGGTTGGGGGCATTATGCCGATTCACCTCATAATTAATATGGAGTCCACCTGTGGGATACTTTTGTCTTATTCCGGACTCCATTTAAATTGGTGTAGCGAACCGATGCCATGTTTCGCCTTGCTAATACAACATTTAAATTGCGGGGGTTCTAAATAACTTGAACCGCTTAATTAATTGTTGGGACCCCGGTTCCGCTTAATATTGCCTAGTTGCACCGCATCTGTGCCATGCCATGCATCATATCATAAGCATGCCGGATCTTCTGCCGTAGTATTAAATATTGCATCCGGTGTTTCTTCTAGTGTTTGCTTTCTCGCGGATTAGGCCGATGAGTGGATGCGAGTAACGGCAAGTTCTCCGGATATGAATCTCCGGTAGTGTTTCCCAGGCGAGCATCTCTTCTCCTTCTACCTATTTTGCATTTATAGTTTTTATTTCCTCCTGTTGATCTATTGCTATCCGTGTCGCGATGCTTTAGTTTCCGTACCCCAGTTATATCCCGTGCAGCCTCTATATTGCCTTGGACACCTCCTATTACCTGTGTTTGGTAGATAGCTGGCCTTGCGAGTCGTAGTTGCTTGCTCAGGTGTGATCTCGTGTTGTCAAGTACCACAGTTGTTGGAATGCTGGCAGATGTTTATTGGTGGAGATGCTTAATTGGTGGAGATGATCATGACTTTAAATACAACTATTAAAATGCTAGAGATAACTAATGCAGAGGCATCGGTGGGCAATAGATGTTATTTGGTTCTTCCATGCTCACTTGTGTCCCTTAGGACCCCGAGTACTTGATACCTGTTCCTTGATTTTTCGCACTATCCACATCCGGGAGGCCGTGGACCCCCCCTGAGCCAGAGCTTGATTCATTTCTATTTCTTGGGGGCACAAGTAGCTTGGGGCTTTATTACTATCCTGTACTTATGCCATGCTTTACTGCTTTATTAAAGATTGTGCGTGGAGCACCTGTACTGTTTTGGAACGTGGAATGTTTTCGCGGTATCGACAAGCCCAGTCACACTTTCGGGTTCCCAGTCGTTTACAACCATTGTCACAAACCCTGGGTCCATTCCGGAGCCGGCCAACTTCGTTGCGGGTAGCTTAGTGGGGTGGCCCCCTGAGATATTTTATGAATCCTGTGATCGCTTTGTCGTGAATGCCTCGTTGGGTTTTGAGTTGGTTTTTCCGAGGTTGATCGAGTGTGTGTTGCTATTTGTGCACCCCTGTAGGGTAAAACTTTCTGAAAGCCGTGTCCGCGGTTATGGACGACTTGGAGCACAGTATCTCGATCATAGACAAGCATAACTAAAGTAGTGCTATAATTTTGACTTAATATGTGATTAGTAATCAGATTCAACTATCACGGAATGGATATTAAAAATGCCAACAGCTGGTGGATCTGGGTTGTTTTGTGACATGCTATATCTGCCTAGTAAGTATTGCAACTCCAATGGAATGTGATAAAAGTGTCAACAATTGTTGGGTTTGGGATTCCTCAGGACAATTATATCTGACTAGTAAATGTTCCTACTACAATGGAATGTTAACTAAAACTGCCCACTACTTATGCTATCAGGATGACTCATGCTATCTATATCTGTTTAGTAATTGCTGCAACTATAACGGAATGAGTAAAATTGCCAACTGTGTGAGTTCCTTGGTCCGACTTCCTCGTTTGGTCTCGAGGGGGAAATACCAGGATGGGTTTGTTTGGTGTTAGCTTCAGGTTGGATCTGAATAGGTTTTTCTTATCCCTCTCTGATAACCGCCAGTTGTACTGAGTCTCTATAGGTTGCTTAATGCTGCTGCGCTGCCGCTTCAGTCCACCATACCTATGTAGGAGAGAGCCGCCGAATTCTAGCCTCGCCGTGTACTGGCCTCAGTACTGACGCTCCTCTCTTTCCTTTGCCCTTTGTCGACACCCCTTTTGTTTTAGTAGGTTTTGAAATCAACGTTGCTAGCAGGGTTACCCTTCCGGCTTGGCCTGGGCAGGGTTATGGATGCCATTGGTTATTCTTCAGGGCTCTTATCCCCATTTGCATCTTGTCCATAGTCGGACGCTCTATCGTTTTCAAGGTGATTTGTATCTTTGTACTGTATATCGGTATTCTTGACTCCTGGAGTCGTGTTGTATATATATCTGTTCTGTGGGTCCCATCGAGGACTGTTGTGTAATGCTATTACTTCGTTTTTCCACCCGCACGAAAGTGCTTGGTGGGCGTCCTTGAATCGTTTCTATGCGGGTTTGGCGGAAAGGGCTAAAACTTGCATAGGGCCGAATTGAGGGTGTTACATGGGCTCAAGCTACGACTCCAGGTGCCCCTCGAGCGCACCCCAGGATGCTGGGTCGACGAGCTGTCCTCCGTGATATGGGGGATCCACACTTCCGTCAATCGCTCCACCAGGTTCACACCCTTCTTCATGGTGTACGGCGTCGAGGCCGTAATGCCAACTGACCTAGAGCACGATTCACCTCGAGTCGCCAACTACGTCGAGGCGACCAATGAGGTCGCCCGCCAAGACAGCATCGATCAACTCGACGAGGCACGTGACCTGGCTTGCTCTCGCACCACCATATACCAGCAAGGACTCCGCCGCTACCACAGCCGCCGAGTACGAATTCGCACCTTCCAGGAAGGTGACCTGGTCCTAGGACTGGCCCAAGACAAGAAAGGCATGCACAAACTCTCCCCCCATGGGAGGGGCCATTCGCCATAGGACGAGTCCTCGGCAATGACGCCTACTACCTCATCGACATACGGGGTGACGGCCAGCTCGAGGTCGGGAGTCCCTGGAATGTAAACCTCCTCAGAAAGTTCTATACTTAGAACCTCAAATTGTACTCAGCTGGCATATATAATGAAATTCATTCGGATCACACAAATTGTGTCTACTCGCCATATTCTTGTGCCACTCGCACTCGTACATATTAGCAATATGCTACTCACGGAAGTCAACCTCTGGTCGAGCGACCAGCACGGCTAAGTAGTGCGGCACAAGGGCACTGGAAATACTCGGGCCTTGGGTCATCCACGAAAACGCCAACCCGGAGCTGCCATTGGAGTCGCCTAGCCCGACTGGCCCACTGGGCCAAGACAACCGGTATATGCTTCTCACAGCGACCCATCCCTCCCATCCTCGCGCAAAGCGACTCGAACGGTTAAGTACCACGCACGGGGACTCCGCAAAATGGGAACCCCCACGTGACTCGGGAACACACCATGAGAGCTGCCTTGGACTCGCCAAGCGACTGGCTCTCTGGGCCAGGGGAGGAGACGCGTTACAAACAACGCATTAACAACCTACGACAGGAACACGATGAATATGGTCGAGCACCACGCTCGGGGACTCGCCTACAAGTCAATCCTACTCACGCTCGGGGACTCGCCACTCAGAAGACGCGAGAGATAAAACAATGCACAACCAAAACAAAACACAAAAGTATCCAATCGAGTCATACCCCATTAAAGGGTGGACGTGCTCGGGGACTCTCTCAATCAAAAATAAACACACCACACAATCCTTGTCGCAATACGAGTCGATTGACTCCCCTTGGCATACATTACAAAATGCATTACAACAGTCGCCACTTGGCATACATCACAAACTGCCCAACTACATTGTTTATTCCACAGGTCCTGATGAAGAAGCACCACCACCCCCTTGACACGAACAAAAGGCTGCCACGGGTTTGTCGGGTACGTTGTCAGTGACTTCGACAACGCCGACCAGAAAGGCTGCTCCGACTTCATATCACGATGCTCCGGCTCGGGGTCGCCAGGCGCCAACACCGTCTCCTGGTATGGCAGTAGATCCCCCATAGCCAGGACCCGATCGGCGTAAGGGGCGGCCTTCGCAGTCAGCTTCAGTACCTCGGACATCTCCACCGTGTCGGTCGCCGATGGGTAGCCACTCGTCACGTCGTCAAGGTCGAAGTCGTCGGGGAAGTGGGCGAGACCCAAGCTCAATGCTGTGGTGGCCCCGCGCCTGAACGCCGAGCGCGCCATCCACTCCATGACGACAGGCACCTCCTCCAGATAGCACCACACCTCCGTGAGCCCCCCAGGAATAACCTCGGTGGGGGACATGCCTTGAAGAACCGCTTGGACACATAACGCCGAAGCCGTTGCCGTATTCACCACAGCAGTCACGCACTGCGAAGCATTGAAGGTCTGAACCACCGGGTCGCTTTGGCCTATCACAGCTAAAATCAGACGTCAGTGAAACTACGGACATCCCCAATCAGGGACTCGCCGAACAAGTCAGGAAAAGACGGAGACTCACCAAGGAGTTTGCGGCAGTTTTCCGTGACATGCTTCTCCAAGGCGGCTTGCTCGTTGTGCAGCCCCACGATGATCGAATCCGTGGCTTTGTGTTCCTCCTCAGCCGCAGCGATAGCAGCCTTCGCTCGGTCCTCTGAAGAAACTGAGGTCGCTCTCGCCGCCTCCAAGTCTTGGATTAGGGAGGCAATTCATCCATTCGCCGCATCTAGCTTGGCGACTGGAACATACCCTTCGCGGGCCTTGGAAACCGCAGCCGGGAAACCATCTGAAAGAGAAACCATCAGCGCGCCATACACCAATAGTTCACACTTGATAGAGGAAAGGACAGAAAAGCAGATACTCACCAATAGTTTCTTGAAGCCGCTGGTTCGCCTCCTGCGCTTCGCGCAGATCACACTCCAAGCGCTCCCTCCCGGCCTACCGATCGATCGATTCCCTTTGCAAACCCTACAAACAAACAACACACCTCAGTACTCACCAAAATCAACATCCAGTTCCTAGCCGCTGAAATTCAGCGACTAAGAACTCGGGATCTGGAGAGTAGGAAAAAAGTTCAATTCCTAGCCACTGAAATTCAGCGACTAGGAATTCGGGGACTGGAGAGTAGAAAGAAGTTCAGTTCCCAGCCGCTGAAACTCAGCGACTAAGAACTCGGGGACTAGACATACCTGAATAGCGGCGCCAAGCATCATGTGAAGTTCTCCGGCGTCAGTCGACGGGATCGTGAAGGAAGTGCGCCCACGACGGGACCTAATGTCCGCATCCACGATATCCAGACTCTGCGGAGACTGGGTGTCCGCCACGCCTGGAAACCCCCTAGCCATGAAGCGCCGGAACGTCGCCGACGCTCTGGCGGGGGCACTAGTTGTCGGGGCCGGCGCTTCTGGCGCGGCCGCAACTAAGACTGGCTCCGATCTGCGGCGCCGTCCATGGCTGGGGCGTCGTCGGCACCCCCTTCTGCTTCTTCGCGCCTTCCGCGGTTGCTACATCTCCGGCGGATTTTCTCTTCTTGGGGAGGTCGCCCTCTCCCGTGGTGGCGGCCGACAGAATCTTGGCCACCGAAGGATGGCCAATCTTCTTAGCTCCAGATCTTCCTGAATTCCCACTGTGAATATAACGACAATACAAAAACAAGAGGCGAGTCAGAATGAAGAACCAATACTCACTTAGTGACCGGGAGAACGCGAAGCCCGGTGCTGATGTGGGCAGGCTTGTCCAGTTCTGGACCCAGCTTGCGAGTGAGCCCCATCTTGAAGATGTCTAAAGCCCACAACACTGCGGGCTTCCTCGACGACGAAGCCGCAGTCGCCGGAATCTCCGGCTCCGAAGACGCGGCCGCTCTCGACGGCTGCGGCGACTTGGACGTCGTTGCCTCAGCTGCTTCCTGGTTTGGAACCCCCAAAACCGTTGGCGCAATCACCGCCAGGGGAACCTCTACCGCTGCCTCTGTATCCTCGCCCTCCAACCCCTTCGTCGGGATCATGTCCTTTGGGGCTTTGCGCGAGACTTCGGGGGAGTCTTCATCGTTGGAGTCGTCATCTGACTCGGACACCACCGCCGACTTGGACGGCGACATTGGCTTCTTCGCTGGTGACTTGGGCTTGCGTACGGGCTTCGACGGCGTAGCAGTACGCCGGGACGTGTGCTCCTGCGCGACCTTGTCGCCTCCGTCGTGTTCATCCAGGCAGCGGCTCGCCTCGAACTCACGCTGTTTCTGCATGCGGGTCTTGCGAGCCACAGGCGCTGGGGGAGGAACCTCCTCTTCCTACCCATCGTTGTCGAAAGAGTCTCCCTCGGAGTCCTCCTCGAGTTCCTGGGGAACCTCCTCATCGAGCGGAGGAAGCCAGCTCTCCAACACTTGAAAAAGCTGAGAACCACCACGAGTAAATACCAAATGCAGCGACTGAGAATTGAGGTGCGGAAATAGCAACTGCGGAGAAAACTTATTGTGGGGGCTTCATTCTTCACAGGAGTGTACGGGGCGAGCCCGACCGATACGCTGGTGAACTCTGCGTCAGTGATCTTTTTCAGGGCGGCCTTGTAGTCCTCAGCCTCCCATGATTCCTTACTGGTTCGGGAGGGGTCGTGCTTCCCGCTGTATTCATACATCCAATGCGGCCGAGCTGTGAGCGGAACCAGACACCGCCCAAGCCAACAGTTGTAAAGGTTGATCGAAGTCAACCCCCGGTCCTTCAGCTTCTAGATCTGGTCCATCATTTCCACGACGGCCATCCTCTGGTCTTCGGGAAGCTTCTTCGGCGCCAACCGGCAAGGCTCGCTCCTCTCGGCGACGAACTTGGGAAGTGCCACCTCGCCGGAGGGAGTGGATTCTTTTACGTAGAACCAGCTCTTCTTCCACTCGCCGGCGGCCTTCTTCTGCAGGAGGAGCTTGATGAAATTAGCCTTCGGCTTCAATTGGAACGTGACGCCGCCCGCGGCCAATATCAAGCCACCAGACGCCTCGCGCCCGATGCGGCCGTGGAAGAGCTCCAACCACAGCGGAAAATACGGTCTGCAGCCGAGATAGCACTCGCAGAAGGCGACGAAGATTGCCAGCTTCTCGATGCTGTGCGGGCCAAGATCCTACGGTTTGATCGCATAATACACGCAGAAGCGACGGAAGAAAATCGAGGTAGGGAATCCCAGACCCCTTTCAAGATGGCTGGGAAAGCAGATGAATTCGCCGGTTCGCGACTTTGGCTCGGTCTCGGAGGAGGGGGGAACCCGCCAGTTCCCCTTGCGGAGGACTCCGGGCTGTGGTATATTTGGATTTTCCCCATGAGCCTTTGGGAGGCGCCATCAGGTAGGACGTGGGATCGCATGGTGCGGACGAATCAGAAGGATGAAGGCAGGAAGATTGGGGACATGAAGAACGAATATGGGAGAATGAAGAATGCGGGTAAGATTTGCAGAACTGAGTCATCACTCCCCTTATAGGGGAACGCCACCCGCCAAAATCGGGGTAGCCGTTACTCACGGTAATTGTGCCGAAGTTACCGTTGGAAATTCCAACGGATAGTTTGACCAGAACTGACAGTCCAACTCCTCCATTCCACCCGCTACCCGCTAGTCTTCCACTCGCCGAAGCGACGACTCGACAGTAGTAACATTCATCGGGGTGGCGACTGGAAGCCTAGGGAAATTCTCCTTGGTTCTAATGGAGTCCATCGCCGACTCGACTGGGCGTCCAAATTGGGCTCGCCTACTTCGATAGCCAAAGGGACACCTGCGCCTGAATCAACGATGGCCTCGGGGACTACTGATGGGGATATGCCAAAGGGGGTATGCCCAGCAGGACATTCCGATTAGGCCGAAGGGCCTGTGAGTGTGCCTGAAGGACGATGACTGGACTACGACTGAAGGAGAAGCCTGGCGACTGGAAGCTGAAGGCCCAGAAGCATACCTGAAGCCCAGTCGGATTAGGTCAGAAAGCCTCCAAGTCCATATCTGGCTCGATTGTAACTTGTAAACCCTAGCGAGGTGACTCCTATATAAACCTCCCTAGGGTATCCTAAGGACTCACGTTCCATCATACACCCCCTCAAGCGACTCGCTAGACGTCGAGCTCGCCACCCATGTAACTCGCTCTCCAATAATCTAATCTAGCAGGAGTAGGTCTTTACCCTTCGGGGGGCCGAACCTGGCTAAACCCATGTGCATCCGCCCCCATCTCGCACCACAGATGGCCGCCAACTCTTCCTCACGTTACAATCAATCGCTGCCAGTGGCAGCGACTGCCGTGGCCATTTCCACGACAGTACTCCAAAGTGTGAACAAAACATAAGAAAGTAGATATAAAATAAGCATGGAACATCAAAAATTATAGATACGTTTGCAACGTATCAACATCCCCAAGCTTAACTCCTGCTCGTCCTCGAGTAGGTAAGTGATAAAAAGAAAGAATAATTTTTGAGGTGACATGCACCATCATAAACTTGATCAAAGTATTTGTAAAACATTGATAGCTGAGATCATAGTACTTCAACATAGCATGAAAGATAAAGTTCTAACAATAAGACATAGCAACTATGTTGTAATATGAAAAGGCACAAACAAAAGATTCATGAATAACAATGCTTTGCAAGACGTTTGTTTGTTTCACATAAAGAAAACATAGCATAGTGGCATTCATCTTGTCCCTCATAATGTAGCAAATCATAATTGCATAGGATACCTTCAAAGTTTATAAGGGTGACTAGATATAAATAGTTTAAGAACAAGCAATATCAAAGTTATGCATCAATCAACAAGTCTTGGGACAATGCACATTAAACTAAGAATGGCCACTATGCTCTCTCAATAAGTGCATAAAGATAGAAGGTGGAGACTCAATATAAAAGTGGAAGAAAGGCCTTCATAGAAGGAAGTAGGGATTCAAGTTTCATAAAGATCTTCCAAAAATTATGGTACTTATTAGCTTTCAGCTCTCATTGCCCCTATCATAAGCATCTTGAAGTTATTAAGGTTAAAGTGAACAAACTATGGAGTATATACTTGACAAAGAATAAGTTGGAAATATCATGTCCCTTGAATACGAGGGCCGCTCCTCATGCTACTCAAGTTTAGTTACCAGTAAGTTCTTGTCATAGTAAGTACATGTGTATCATAGAGAACGGCCAACAGGGTATCCCTTGCCCGATGATATGGAAGAATCCCCATATCAAAATGACAAGGCAAGCAGACAACAAGCATCTCAGCAATCTTCTTATTTACCATGGGAAAATGGTGCTTTTTTCTCTCTTTCCTCTTTTCTCTTTTCTCATATCTCTTTTTTTTCTTTTTCTCTTTTTCTCAATCTCTATCTCTTTTTTATGAGAAGAATGCTTCATAGATTGCTCATTATGGTTACGTTGCAGGTTTCCACCATGATTAGGCATGGATTAGACCGGCGGCCCAGGCGTTTCTCTAACACACATACATAACTCCATGGACTTTCAAGCTCCTCTTTCATTTCACACCGACGACATCCATAGATAAAAGAGCATGATATCAACTAGGTACAAAGTACAAGTACAATGTTGAAAGCGTTCCCCATGACAACATGGTTGCTAATCCCCAACATATAAGTGCAAGCATATACAACATAAACGACACAATGGTTCAAGTTTATTAGGGGCAAGAAAAGTAAAGTGTGCCATCAAGTTCGTGAGAGCTTTAATCACTAGTTTTTTCATAACAAGTTTAATTCGGAAGGTAGATAAAAATATGAATATACTTGGAATAGCAAATGCTAATAGGTAGGTATGGTGGACTCTTTGGAATAACTTGGTTTTATTTGGAGTTGGATGCATGAGTGGAACTCATACTTGGTTATGGAGGCTAGCAAAAGACTAGGAGCGACCAATTAAGAGAGCAATAAGGGCCATAATCATGCAAAGCGACAAAACATCATTAATTAAAGCATAAAGTGATATTACAAGTCGAAAACTAAAGGATCATAGAGGCTATGGTGACTTGGTATAGTCTTAACATGGTGTGAGCATGCGCGAAGTCAACCCAAATAAAGCATCAAAGGAGAATACCACAATACTATGCTTTAATATGCTAAAACAACACATGATTCTTTCAAGGTACATTAAGCAATCTCAATTGTTTATAACATGTCATGCTACAACAAAGATCACTAAGCATAAAGCCAAAACAATATCAAGCATGACATGACAAAGCATAGGCCACAGTCAAAAACAAGCTCTCTTTACCACTTAAGCATGAACTTTCCTACTCTTTTCCAATCCAAACCAAACTATTTGAAAACTAATGTGTGAAAGAGGGGGTCCAACCAATTTATTCATGCAAACTAAGAAAACCAAGCAAACGAAAACCAAAACAAAAATAAAGACGCTCTAAGAACAACACAACTGTGCACGAAACAATAAAAAAGAAGTGTTTGGAAGAACCTGAGATTTTTATTGATGAAGAAGGGGATGCCTTGGGCATCCCCAAGCTTTGACGCTTGTACTTTTTGGATATTTCTTGGGGTGACACGCGTGGAATCCCCAAGCTTGAGCTTTAGTCCATTCTTCATCTCATTACATCATTCTCTCCATACACCTGAAATTCTTCCTTAATACAAAACTTCACACAATCTTTATTAGCAACATTAGTGCACTCAAGATAATAAGTCTTTGGGTTCAGTTTCAACATCAATAAAACTTCCATTAAAACACAAGCTACTGTAGCACTTCCTTTGAGATTTGATTAGGCATTACAACATTATACATAGACCGTAAGCCAACTGCATCTATGACTAATAATCCACCTTCAGGTTATCAATCCGAACCCCCTCCAGTATTAAGTTGCAAGCAACAGATAATTGCTTTACGCATTGCATTTAAAGTAAACAATACGATTGTTCTATGAACAAAGGATTGCTGTTTTTTCCCTAGTAGAAACATCACATCTAGTACCTTAGAGATTTCTGTCACTTCTCCAGATTACTAGAGGCATGAACCCACTATCGAGCATAAATACTCCCTCTTGGAGTTGTTAACATCTACTCGGCCAAGATATCTACTAACAACGGGGAGCATGCAAGATCACAAATAACAAAGACATGATAGAATCAATAATCAATCTGAAATAGCATCTTAATATCCATCGGATCCCCGAAACACAACATGTATGATTACAAATAGATAATCTTGATCATGAACGGAGCTCACAAGATCTTGACATGGTAGCACAAAGGAGAAGAACCAACCATCTAGCTACTCGTAGTCCAAGGATAAACTACTCACGCATCACACCGGAGGCTTGCATGGTGATGAAGAAGGCCTCCAGGGTGAATTCTCCCCTCCGGCAGGGTGCTGAGAAGAGCTTCAGATCCCTCCCGATCTAGGGATGGAGATGACGGCAGCTAGAGACTCTTTCGTGGAATTGTTATCGGTTACTTAGGGTTTCTGTATCGGAGGCATCTTATAGGCGAAAGGGGAGGCCGAGGGGGTGCCCTAGGCGGCCGCACCACCCCCTGGTGTGGGCCAGGCCTGGCCGCGTGGCCAGGTGGTGTGGCCGGCCCCTGGCCCCTCTCCGTCTCGTATTCTAGCTCTGTGGCCCCCTCGGTGAAATATTGACTTTGGCTTTTGTCCCGTCCAATTCCGAGAATATTCATTTTCTGACTTTCCTGGAACCAAAAACAACAGAAAACAAGCAGCTGGCACTATGGCATCTTGCTAATAGGTTAGTCCAAGAAAGTGTATAAAAAGTAATCCAAAGTGTGAACAAAACATAAGAAAGTAGATATAAAACAAGCATGGAACATCAAAAATTATAGATACTTTTGCAACCATCTGTGCATGGTCTTCATCACACTGTCGAGTTCTTCCTTGCCTACTTCGAGTACCGCCACCACGCTTCTAAAGGTAACCAACATGAGACTTCCAGTCGTCGTAGTTTCCGCTAACAATGTCTTCGTCAATCTAGGCTTCCAACATGGATGAGCACTCTAGTTCGCCATTGTTTCACCGACTTCTACGTCCTCATGGACCATGACCTTGTTGCCTGCGTCATCGCATCCCCGACTAGTTCCTCTACTCTGATAACTGTGGACTGCACCTAACTCTCTCTCTCTCTCTCTGCACGCGCCCGCACGCTGCTATACGTCTCAAAACCTTCACAGAGGCATCATATGCTAGTCCCTATGACACAGGCGCATAGGTCATGATGGTCCCTGCCCCTCGCATGCCCGGTTCTAGCAATGTTGGTGCGTTCCATCGTCCCTTACGCATCCCCATGTCTGGAAAACTCGCATTAGCACCTCATCTTCATCGGCTTCGACAACATGTTCCCCGATATCGACTACCTCATCTACAACTTCCCCGACAATGTCACCTATGAGTTATTATTTGCGTACTCGGTTCTTCCAAAACCGATGTATGTCTTTGTCCCCGACGTGTGTCAGTTCTAGAAAAAATATGGCTGCACCTCATCCTCGATGGCTCGGACTGCATCTGTTTTGACATTGACACCCTCGATGACTGCCTCGATACATCTCTGACACTCTCCTCACGCACTATGCATTTGCGTATTGATGTGCGGCTACCTCGACACCGACACTCGACCATGACATCGAACACGATGACTCCTCACATGGCTACCTCGCCCAAGGTTCCAGCCCTCGACACGTCCAACGCTCTCGGCTACTTATTTGTTGTCACCTTGTCCGAGCACCTCACCAACTTCCTCTATAGTCCAAGCTATCACAACACCACACCTTCCACGACGTTCTTGCTAATACTGCGGTGGGATGTCAGCCCACCGGATTCTACTTTGGTTTCTCTCCAATATGACCATCCGCGGCGCTCCTGTTGTTCACGATGCTACCACTATGACTACAGAGATGTTAGCATATGTATTGACGACGAATAGGGGTTAACAAATTATAACATGAATGTTGAGAAGAGGGACATTTTATTGGTGCAGCCCAGCTTGCTAGCTAGAACTATGCTCTGGGTGGCTAGAAAATTCATGTTACCGCCTTGTTTTTGGCCATGTGCACTACTAGATTTCTCATTTTAAATGAGGTCCAAAGAACCTTCGGCTATCTAGGTTTGGCTATCTAGGTTTACCGTCGAATACACTTATACTCGACAGATCACTGTCGGCTATCTCCCGTCGGCTATGCTCGGTCTGCCATTACTATCACAGCTGACGGTACGGTCGGATAATAAATTTTACCTACAGTGAAAGGCCGACGGGGAACTATCAGACATTAATCGATCACCTGCAGCCTCATGGGGCTCCAACAACATAATATCTGACGATTTACTGTCGGTTATGTTTTATGCAACAGTTTTTGCTCCCGTCGGTTCTTCTGATAGTCGACTGTATATTTCACCCGTCATGGGTGGTCATAACTAAGAGTAGAATGAAATCGTCGATTAGTATTATTACTGACTGTACATATAGCCCTTTGGTTTTCTTATATACCTGGGAGGCGAGCTAACATCATCTGTTTATAAATTTAGTGACGCATCAGCATATGGGTATACCCAGGGGTGTTGTACACAATATCAGGATTTAGAATAGAATGGAAAGACTTCGAACTGTAGCATTTCAAGAACATCTCGTATTTACACTATATATGAATGAAGAACATATGTTATATTTAGCATAACCGCACAACGTATATGATTTTTCTAGGAATTGTCAAATGCAAAAGAAAATAGAAAACTAAGATATAATGATGAAAATATTTTGCATAAGCTAAAATTTTCATTTCAGAACTTCGCTTTGTCGAGTGACTTAAAAGACTCTAGCTCATCACTGATCTTCACCACCATCACCACATTAATCATCAAGTCCATCGCCATCTTGATCATAATGCTCATCGTTAGTAATCTTGACCATAATTCTGAACGCCACTGCCAAAGAACAAGCCAAAATATTATTTGTAGTCAGTTGTGCATTTGCAAAGGGGACAACAAAAGTAAACATAAGGCCAAAGTCTGGGTGTACTGTTTGCTAGTCTGATTTTTCATGCTATGCAGGCTAAGTTTAGCAAATAAATATGTGTGCGATGCTAATACTGTAGTACTAACATGAACGAGCTTCATCAACGATTCTTCCATGGAGTTGGTCTGGACTGCATTATCTTCAGTTGAAGACCCGTTCATTCCACTCCTTCCAAATCAGCCAAGTGATAAGATGAGAAGTGGTCTTCCAAATTTGTTGATCATTGGGTTGTACAAGAAGGAGTTGCATCCCTAATCTCTCTTGTAGTGATAAGTGTAGATCATGGGGAAGGCTGCTGAATGGCGCCTCCATTTCTACCTTGATCTTTGTGGCGAGCATCGTTCACATAGCTGCAGGCTCCCAAGGTGTGGTTTGCCGTTTCAGGTGCCATGTTGCAGAAAAGGCATAGACACTACGGGAGAAGCTAAAAACGCCGATGGCCTAATCCTACGCCGATGACCAAAAGTCGGGGCCGTCGGCGAAGGTTCCCTGGCTCATCAGCTGGGCAAAGAGGCCGTTCGCGTAGAGCTAAATCCCCTGACGGACGCCGTCGGCGTAACTATACCGTCGGCGTATGCCTATTATAGCCCGACGGTTGCCATCGTCCCTCGCTATACCGTAACGCTTGCAGCATTTACGGGACAGTCGGCGGATGCGTAGTTGGGTATGTTTTCCATGTTCTGCTCTGGTCCGAGTCAGGATTTTGGCAGCACCTTCCCGTTCTTCTCCGGATGCACATCCTCTCGGCTTTTTGCCGAGACGTGTATCGGGAGAGCAACGGGGAGGTGCTGCCAAAATTCTATCTCGGGACGGGGTAGAGCATGGAGAACGTACCCAATCTACGGATCCGGCGGCTGCTAGGAACCTCTATGCCTATTAGAGATGTAGGTCATGCGTGTTATCCTGTAGAGAAATAAAAAATATGATACATTTAGTTTCATGCTATTATTTGATATAAAATGCCATGTTTATTGTGTGGCTCCCAATAAAGCAAGGGATGACTAATAATGGGTGGATGTATAGTGGCCGTACTAGTGTTATTGACAAAACAGAGGAGTGCCTATGGAAGACCGATATCTTAGTGAAGGAGTTAGCGCATGGTTCTAGGGCAGGCCTTCTTCCAACTTGCCCTTGAGCTCATTGTAACAAGCGTCATAGTCAGTCCAAGGATGATATGAAAAAACACCTTTTGAAATCTCGGTATATGCCGGACTTTGTCACGACGATCGACTTTACTCAGTACGACCGTGACAGAGGTGAGGTGATGCGACCGCGGATCAATGGCAATGAGGGCTATGGGATGAGGAACTTGCTAGATGATCTCCGTGATGCCGACAAGGTAGATTTGCCACCTTCAGGTGAACCAGAGGAACCACCAGAACCGGAAGAACCGCGTGAACCGGAGGAACCAGAGCCATGCGCGAAGGCGAGGTGAGGTGATGCGACCGCGGATCAATGGCAATGAGGGCGATGGGATGAGGAACTTGCTAGATGATCTCCGTGATGCCGACAAGGTAGATTTGCCACCTTCAGGTGAACCAGAGGAACCACCAGAACCGGAAGAACCGCGTGAACCGGAGGAACCAGAGCCATGCGCGAAGGCCTTCTATGATATGATGGCCTCGGCTAAGAGGCCTCTATACGAGGGTTCAAAGATTTCTCAGCTCGATGCCATCTCACAAGTACTAGCTAAAAAGCTCTAGTATGACAACACCCGTTCATGCTTTGAAGATCATCTGTAGACATATGGTAACATGTTGCCCGAAGGGCATTGTCTGCCTAAAACCATGTACGAAGTGAAGAAAATAGTGTGAGCGCTCAACATGGAATACAAAAAGATAGATTGTTGTCCAAAAGACTGCCTCTTGTTTTGGAAACAGTTTGCAGATGACAAGTACTATAGCAAGTGTGGGGCCTCTAGGTATGATGAGGTAAAGGGAGCCAATGGTCAGATGACACAGTCAAAAGTCGCTCTGAAGATTCATCGTTATCTCCTGTTCATAAAAAGAATCCAGCAGCTTTACATGACCAAGGAGTCTGCCACACAAATGACATGGCACAAGACGGGGAAGAGATACGAGGACGAGCACGGACGGGTAAAGATGGGACATCCATCTGATGGTAAGGTATGGAAGAACTTTGATAGAGATCACCTTGATGAGGCTGTAGAGGCTCGGAACGTCAGAATTGCGATAGCAACCGATGGATTCAATCCATATGGTATGTCGACTGCCTCGCATAGCTATTGGCCAGTATTTGTTATTCCACTCAATCTCCCTCCCGGAGCCCTAATGCAAAGGAAGACGATATTCCTGTCGCTGATCATTCTAGGGCATGAATACCCGGGGAAGAATTTGAGTGTCTACATGCAGCCGCTTGTGGAAGATCTGAACTACTATTGGCACCACAGGATGTTGACATATGACCGTGCATCGAAGACAAACTTCTACATGAAAGTTTGGTTCAAATATTCCATGCACGACATGCCTGGGTACGCCCTATTCTGCGGATGGTGTACAGCTGGCACGTGGCCATGCCCAGTGTGCAGGCACCTATTTGAGTTCCTTTGGCTAAAGGCGGGTAAAAAGTATTCCGCATTTGACACACATCGACCGTACCTCACAAGAGAGCATCGGTTCAGACAAGACAAGAAGAACTTCATCAAGGGAAAAGTTGTGCTTGAAGAAAAAAAGATACCAACGTTTGATGGTATAGCTATTGATGCCGAGTTACGTGCTCTCGTGCGTACTGAGTCCGGTGTCCCACAATTTGTGGGATATGGTGTGACGCACAACTGGACTCACGAGACAGGCATAATAAAACTCGCGTATTACAGGGACCTCGAACTTCCCCATAACATTGATGTGATACACACCGAAAAGAACGTTGCAGAGTCCCTCTTTTACATAGTCCTGAACATTTATGAGAAGTCAAAGGACAATGTCAAGGCTAGAGTTGATATTGAGGAGCTATGTGATAGGAAGAGAATACACATGAAACCTCCTGAATGCAATCGGAAAAATTGGTTCAAGCTGCATGCCAACTACTGTCTTGATGGCCTCCAAAAGAAGGAGTCATTATAGTGGCTAAAATTCGTCGTGATGTTCCCTAATGGTTATTGTTTGAATATGAGTAAGGGAGTCAATCTTTCAACTGAAAAAGTCACCGGGCTTAAGAGTCACGACTATCATATATGAATTGAGAGGCTGATGCTGGTGATAGTTCGAGGGTATCTCCCTGAGCATGTCTGGAGAGTCCTTGCGGAGTTGAGCCATTTCTTTCGCACGCTCTGTGCTAAGCAGATATGTCCCCTGATTATTGAGAAGTTGCATGATGTAGTGCCAGAGTTGCTATGCAAGTTAGAGACGATCTTTCCGCCTGGCTTATTTACTCCGATGTTACATATCATTGTGCATCTCGAGAACGAGGCACTCTTGGGTGGGCCGGTGCAGTTTCGTTGGCAGTTTTGTATTGAGAGAGAGTTTAAGTATATTCGATACAAATGTGGAAACAAAAGTGCTATTGAAGCCACCATAGCCGAGGCAACTATCTTCTAGGAGATAACAAACGCCACAACAATGTACTATGCCGATGATGTTCCCACTATGCATAACCCGGTGTGTCGATACAATGTCGACGAGCCCAAGCATGACCCCAAGCTCCTCCTCTTCCAGTGTCCCGGTGGCAAGGCTAGTGGCACAACAATTTATACCTTAAAAAGGGAAGAGAAGGATTGCATAATGCTCTATGTGCTTATGAACATGAAGGAAGTGGTCTACGGTGAGAAGGAAGAGGAGGATGAAGAAAATCAAGTGCCCAGTTTCCTTAGGTAATATGGTGAACAAATTGTCTAATACGAATTTTCTCCTTTTAGCCAATTCACGGATGAAATGTGGTCGGGAACAACGGATCCCTCTAATGCGGAGTTGGACACTCTTCTGAAAGAGGGTGCCCCCAGAAAGAAAATTTTCACGTCTTGGTTCTATGAGAAGGTAATTTTTAATTTGTCCCTCTTACCCGACAATCCGCGACTTGTCCCTCTTACTACACATAACTAATGCACAATTTATATTGAACTTGTAGGGAGCTGATCCCAACTTTGAGTTATCAGATGAGTTGAGATGTGTCTCCCAGGGTTGTAATCATATAGTAGAGATTTATGAGAAGTATGATGTGAATGAATATCGCTTCCATACAGAGTCTCACCAGAACCGTCGACCCAACACAAAAACTATAAATATCGGGGTCTTCACAAGAGGTACTGATGACTTTGATTACTACGGAAGGTTACAAAACATATATGATCTGACGTTCAATAATACACCCCTAGAACTCAAGCTCGTTATGTTCAAGTTCCACTAGTTCGACCCACACGATGGACAGAGAAGTACCCCTTTCATTGGGTTAGTTGAATACGGCCTTCAACCACCTATAGCGGATCTGATGTCTATGTTGTGTCTCAACAAGCCAAGCAAGTTTATTATTTGCCCTACCCATGTCAGAAAGAGGAACTCAATGGCTGGGAAGTCGTGTTCCAGGTATCACCACATGGTAAGCTATCCATGCCCTCTGACGACGATTACAACAACATTAACCCTAAAACATATGAGGGAATTTTCTATCAAGAGCAAGAGAACTTTTGGGACTTTGAATTACAAGATCTTGGGGACCGTGAGAACGATGGTCAAACTCATGGTGAGGTAGTCACGAATATAAAGGACATAAATATGCTCACCAAGTTACATTCAGAAAATGGCAACGATGATGAGCCTATACAGTGCGATGAGCCTCCAACTTTCTTCTCACATGATAGTGATGTTGATAGTGCTGATGAGAACACAAGACATAATGATGAGAGTGATTATAAGTGGTGAGGGTCTTTTATGTATTTATTATGTTTAGTATTTATTTTTTATCTTAATTGCATTATGCTTTATGTCTTTTATGTCTTTATTATGTATTTATTTCATCTTTTATGTATTTATTAGGTCTTTATGCTTCTTAATTGGATCATGTCCTTAATTATGTCCTTAATTGCATTGCATATTTATTTTTCTTAATTATGTCTTTATTTTTCATCTTTATTATGTCCTTAATTGCATTGCGTCTTTATTTTTCATCTTTATTATGCTTAATTGTTTACCTCTTCTCAGTGCAGGTGATTGACTAATATGAGCCAAGGCAAGGAATCATCATACTCTTTGCTTAAGGTGATGAAGCAGAAGAAGGTTACCAAAAGTGGAAGAGAACCCATTCTGAACCCGCGTTACACTAACACCAGTGAGAGAGGAGGAGGTGCAGGACGAGGTGAGGGAGGAGGGGGCTTCCCCCGAGGGAAGGACGAGGTGGATGACGAGGTGTACGCCTTCTGAGTGACCTACCCTCCGCTTCTGGTGACATGGCTTACTAGTCTTCTTACTCAAAGTCTCTTGACGATGAGGAGGAGTATCGAGACTTGGAGGGGGAGTCTCGAGACTTGGAGGGGGGTCTCGAGATGAGGAGGGGGAGTCTTGATACCAGGATGGGGTTCTCGAGACCAGGAGTCAGGGCCGTCTGTGCCACCGAAGAAGCCAAAGATTTGTGGGGAATCAGGTGTCCCTGAAGAAAAATTTGAACCGCGTTTCGAGGAGGAGAAACCCATCATTATGCCTAACGACATTGAGTAAGTGGCATGTAATTTCATTTTGGTCATAACAACTTGGCATGTACTAATGTTTGATTATTGTGCAACAATTGGACATTTCCTCCGGGTACCCGTGCGCCTAACACCTTAGTTGGAGCTCTAATTAGGAAGTTTTGGATGGGCTTCTACACTCCCATCCCTAATGGCGAGAGGAAGCTAGCCACGCATTGGGCACACTATGAGTCCGCCGAATACCCGTGCTATGGGAAAGCTTCTGATGCCGTGATCACCAAGTTTTGAGTAAGGCAAACTTTTCGAGTTTTTTTTGTAGTTGATGACCCCACCATGCTAACTTTTCGAGTTTTGTTTACAATTTTTTTATGCATGGTTGAAGAGATTATATAGGGTGCTTCTAGAGGAGCAAAACAAGGCAGACAAGACTTTGCGGGGGGGGGGGGGGGGGGGGGGGGGCTTGTACGAGGTTGAAATGGCAACAATTCTACTAGCACAAGCATACCACCACCAATCTATACTGCTTCCAGAAGTTGGGAAAGAAGGCGTCGAAGCATGTGAATGTGAAGGTACAACCAACATTGTCCAAGGAAGATTATGCTGAGGTAAGTTGCTAAGTTGCAATTGCATTATCCGTTTTTCAAACGAGTATTGATTTTTCAGGTTATACCCGAGTGGACCGATGGTAAGAATGACGCATCGACGGTGCTAACGGCGAGGTGGCGCGAGGAAGACCTCGGGTTCAATGCCTTGAGGGAGCGGAACAAGGCAAACCGCGGCTCTAGGGGGACACATTGTGCGGAAAACCTCAACCATGATCGCTTCAAGGCCAAAATGGTATACATATACATGCAACAACCTGCATTTATTTCCCCTCATGTTTGTACTTGATATGCAAAACATTTCTTCTGCGATGCAGGAGGCACAGCTAGGGAGGCATGTTTTCGACTATGAAGTCTGGGAAAGGATGAAGATGAAGAGGCCCGATCTATCCTAGTCTCAGCCCTCGCTTCCCAAATTCTACGCCACTTCCGAGGTGGATGGTGCTAACTACCTCGAGGCGTTCAGTGGTTTTCACCCGGAGGTGGAAGACCCTAGGTATGAGGAGACTGATGCGAGAGCGTTGGTCATGGCAGGGCGCGGTCGGGAGCACGGCCGTTTGAAGGTTCTCGATAGGGTGACCCCGCGAACTCCTGCTTTGAGCCTCACGCGTGTCAAGGCTACCCTCACCGCCGACGACCCCGCTATTCCGCCTCGTCGACGGCCTTTCCAAGCGAACACCGATGTAAGTTTTTCTTATTTCCATACTTTTTCTGACATTTGTTCCCGAGTGGCTAAGTTGACGAGATTCATTATTTTTTAAATTGTAACCGGCTTTGGACGCGGCCTACAAGGCTGCTCATATGGAACATGTGGTGGCGCTTGAGGCGTGGAAGTAGGCCCGAGAGGCCTACGAGGTGTGGCCAGAGTGTCGAGATGCTGTAAGTTTCAACCTTTTTTTTGCAAAATATGACAAGTCCCACTTTCCCTAATTTAAACGTTTAATTCTGCAACTCTTGACACCTAAACTTTTTTGCAGGCCGACGAGAAGTTTTATGCCACTAGAGAGCGGGATATGCTACTGCCACGGCCAGCTAGGCCGGGGTTGCAGCCAATCTTCGCATCGAAGGAAGAATTCGCTTTGAGCTTCTACTCAGGGATTCCAGTAAGTTATTTGCCAACTACACCGTTGCCGCGCAACTGTGTCTTGGTGGTTGCTAACTCTGGCTCAAACGTGTAAGGAGCGGGATGCTCCACCATGGTACCGTTTCGTCGAGTAGCCACCTCGCCGATTTTCTCGCGCATGATGACACCGGTTCATACCGGCCGTGGTTCTCCTGGTGCTTCGGGTGGTGGTGATTCTACTCCTGATGGTGATGCTTCTCCTTCTACCGGTCGTGGCGGTGCTACTCCTCCTTCTTCCGGTGCTGGTTCGACGGCAGTTGTTCCACGTCGTCCTACGCCTGACTTCACGCGGGGAGACATGGGTCTCTCTAGCTCTCCGGATTTGTAGGGAACTTGTTACTTTTGTATCGATACTACCTATGATGTACATCTATGATATTTTGATTATGATAATCTTATGTTTGCCTTTATGTGTATGTGTTGAGTATGTGTTGAGTGCTTTATGTGTATGTGTTGAATGTTGTGCCTGAAATCTGGGTTGCGAGAATTTGGTGTGTGCAGAAAATGAACCAAAATAGAAACAAATAAACAAAACTGGGCAGCCTTTAAGCCGACGGCAATGACCATATGGCACCTGGACGACCTAGGCCGACGTGGTGGCCATCGGCGTACAAGTTGACGCGGCCCAGCGAGCACACTTTGGCCGACGGTATTGCCATCGGCGTAGGGTCCTACGTGGCCCAGCAAGTCCACCTAGGCCGACGGCATTGCCGTCGGCGTAAGGGCCACGCAGGAGCTACAAGGGCGGACACGTGGCATGCTAGGCCGACGGTAATGCCGTCGGCGTATAGAGGATGGAGATGACGGACGTTACCTGCACCAAGTAGGCCCCGTGGAGCCTACCCGACGGCGCGTACACCGACGACTCTAACTTCCTGTCAGCCTAGGTTATACGCCGACGGTATACTTGTATACGCCTACGGGGTACTACGCCGACGGCCACCGTCGGCGCAGCCTACGCGACGGTATTCTGGACGTACGCCGACAGGGTCTGGCCGTCGGCGCTAGGCTCATTTCCTGTAGTGAGAAGGTTGTGTGAGATTTTTTTTGTGACCAGTACATCTATCGTTAGGAATTTCCCTAGGAGAGACAGCCAATCAAATGTTTTGTCCCGAGATGTTGCTTTGGATGACCAGATCAGTTCCTTGTCGTCAGATCGAAATCTTCACTCAAATTAAATTTGGTAGGCGCTCGCAGCTGAGTAAACTCCATCCCCAGTCCATTTCCATCTCACTGTGTCGTGGTCATTGTCGTTGAACCTGATGTGCTGCGTGTAATCCCAGAACTCAGACATCTCTCTCAGTACTTGCACCGTGCGGTTGGCCTTTACGCTGACCATCCACTTGATATTCTCCACTGCTTCTTTGATGGTAAGTCGCCTCTTGATGCAACTTGAGAAGGTTGGGCCAATGATCGATGGGTCTTGGGGCCATCTTCCCAGTGGGAGGACCAGAAAGGGGCAAATAAACCTACCGTCTCCAATGACGATGTGAGTGAAGGCTCAGAATAGGTCTTCAGTTTCTGGATAGAGGGAAGTTGTATCCCATGCCATGGTCTCGTGTGAACTTTCATAGCGGCTCAATTCTTCTGGGATTGATCGGTCGACTGTCAGTGTTCTGGTGGCTGAGGTTAAGCAGATGGTAATGTTCTTCTCGTCGGTGTCTTTCTGCCACGTGAAGAGGAATCTGAATGAGGCGGCGCATCTTCTAGCTAAGAGTAGTTCGGTTTCTAGTTGCATTTTCAATTCTGTTATGGATTGTATGTGGGGAACACTTTGGGAACACTTTGTATCGATGTCATTTAATCAATAAAGCCTCAATTCTCTAAAAAAATACATCGCAGCCGCGGTGCATGGCTGTGCTTTTATGTATTTGTATATGGAAAGATTATGTAGATATAAGTCTTTTACTCCAAGTTGATTCCTTATAGTCCTATATATACCCATCTGAGAGACCCAATAATACATCCGATGCATTGCCGTCAATCCTCTCTCAATCGTTCTACATTTGGCACTCACCTTTCATAAACTTGTAGACACAGTGGCTTCATCTGCTTTTTGTAAGCACCAAACTTGTTTCTTACTAAAACAAATTTCTTCTAGGCACATTGCCCTGCAACCTAAACCTGAACGAGCACATGGCCCTGCAAGAGATATGCCTTATCTTGGCCCCTGTTCTTTTTACAATCAATGCCACATATATTCCCAGTAGAAAATAGTACATGATACAGATACAAAAGTTGTCTTCAGCGATTACAAAATAAAGTCTAAAAAAAACTAGCAAATCTTTGAGGTCTTTAAACTCTTTCTTCTTTCAAGACACCATCTTGTATTTTTCTGAAGACAACCGAAAACTGACAGATATCAAACCACAGCCTGTAAATACAAATGAGGGTTCTCCCATAATTTTAGTTTAAACCGCAATGCCAAGGCTACATGCATGCGCGCATCCATTAAAGTAATCAAAAAATATCGGCAAGAGTACCAACACCATATTCCAGTCAAAAATTACTGAACAGCTTGGTCGACGTCGCTTGCGAACCGAGAGTATAAATCACCATTATCGAGGACGTAGTAGGAGGGACCATACCTAAAGAATTGTAATCTTTGAACACCACCATTGATGCCGAGAAGTAGATCTTGTCGTTGAACAAAGCTAGAGATCACTTATTGTAGACGATGACATCTCCATTGACGCAGAGGCTAAGAGAAAGACGGCTAGCAAAACCCTAACTTAATCTATTGAAATCGCTACTTTTATTAAAAACTCCACCTATGACCGGGTTCCCTACCCTCCCAACACCGGTGAGACCGGCTAAGAAAGGGAAACCGATCTATGAAGAAAGCCGAGGGCAGAGAAAGCGGCTGGTTTCTTAGGTGGCGGCTCGCTACGAGTAGTTATCTTGGCCCTTGTTAAAATAAAATGTACACAGGGAATCGACCGAGACTACCCACTCTTGGTGGGTTGGTACGAGCGCGTGTGTGATAAATTGCAATGTTTGGTGAGGCCTGAGGCGCATTAACATTATAGAATGACGCGGTCACGCGGGGTTCGTCGGTCCTAATTTACCCTGAGAAATTAGCTTAGTGGGAGGAACAATAGCAGGAATGCTTAGAAAAGGACGTTTTTCTTTGACATTATGGTGCTCCTGAAGAAGTTTTGTCGGACCAATATAACATATGCACACTAAAACGTGTACAGAAATATTTAAACTTAGATAAATCCAAGTCTTACTTTTACACAAAGAGTACATAAATCCGTCCTTTAAAGTGGTCCTGTTTTACTCGTTTAAAATGCTTCCCCGTTGAAAGCCGTGGGAAAGGCAGACGATGTTACCAGCGGAAACCTCGTACTCCTATATAAACCAAGGGAGTACACTACGTTCTCCGGTAATTATGCAGCATGCAGTTTGTCTATCAGTTGATTGATGATTAATCTGTGATAAGGGAAAGCAAAAAGAAAAAAACTTGAGCAAGGAGGAAGACCGAGTAGCAGGAGAACCATTCAGGTATGTACTTCGACATAGCAACCAACAATTGTTTCAACTGTCGTCTCAAATTCTACTCCCTCCGTCCTTCCGTTCCTAATAGGATTCACAGATTAGTTTAAATTTGCAAGTATCTATACACTGAAATAAATTATTTTCCATACTTATTCGGAGTTTTTGGTTCTACGGAAATTCTATATGTAAAGACTTCCCTAGCAGGCTGTGATTGACGGGTTATGTATTGTGTACCGGACGCCTTTCGACCGGCAGCCACTGCTCTCACGTAACTAGGGTTTTAGAGTCGGCCCTCTCTCCCCGGGGCAACTCCCCTTCTCCTCGATGGCCTTGCCGGCCGGAGTGAGGGAGGAGATTTCGTCGATCCATAGCTAGTAGATCTAGGTGTTTTGGCTGACTGCGAGTGTTTTGGAGTAAGTCATCGGCGTCTGGTCAAACTTGGCGTATACGACAAGGGATCTGCTTCTGCGTCGAGCTTCAGAGGGAAAATAGGATGGAAAGTAGGTAAAAGTCTATGATCTCTACAATATGCTAGGTGCGGGCAAGGAGGTGACCGGGGTGGCATCCCTGTTGTGGTGTTCTGGCATGGCAGCAAGCGGTCACTGAAGACTGATTTCATCGAGTTTCCGTGGAGGAGGACGACATATTGCATCTTGGAGGTGAGCCCCTTGAATAACAAGCACTGATTTTGCCTTGTCACATCAGTGTGAACGCCATTTTCTGCTTGTTGGTCGAACGAGACGGTGAAGGAGAGGAAGGGAATGGCCGCATGGCTACTGGCTTTGGGAAATGGAGCTCAGATTTTCTCGAAATTGCGCTTCTACAACGAATCCTCAGTGACATCATGCTAGTGCCACCATTTTCGCCACAAGCTTGGCCCAGCAGCACTCGAGTATGAGTTTACCTCGAGTTGGTTCGTCCTCTAGACGAGGATCTTCAACACCGGCGCGGTCTGCTTCCTCCAGCATCCAAAGTGGCTTTGTCCCCGGTATCTGTCAGGTGTTGCCTCATCTGCTGGCATGGTGGCATAGCACAAGGAATCGATCACGTTTGGCGGGCCTGGCACGATTTCTTTTAGGGTGCTATTCGTAAAAATCAAGGACCTATGTGTACATATCAGGTTTCTTCATGTCTATTTTGTAAAATTATACCTTCCATCTAATTAATGCAGTTTTCGGAGCTTTGAAGGCCTTTTATACCGTTAAAAAAGAAGCCGTGATTGACTTAGGACGTGATTGGTAGCTCACATGGGCTGGAAATAGGCCCGTTGGATTCCTTCTGCGTTGTGTTTGGCGCGAGCCTCAAAGCACTCAGTAGCCAGACCCAACGACAAGACTCGCTGGAGAGTACACGAGGCTCCCTGGACGCAACCTTGAGCGTGTTAGTTTTATCTCTCCTCCCTTAAACTCTTTCTTCCCCAACCTCTCCCAATAAGCACAACTTTCTTTGTTCAAACAAATCTCTACATGAAAAAGATGCCCATCGATGATGGGGTTCCATTTCGACCATCGACATCGAGATTCATGAATTGCATCTTATTAAATTCAAGGTCAAAATTGAAGCTTTTTTGGGCTATTTTTGTTGGATTTGTCGCATACAATCGACCATTCGAAGTTAACTTCGAGAAGTGGCTTGATCTTGCCGTTTCGCACCAGTTTGATGTTGCAAGTTTTTCATTTCGGTGTAGGTTGAGAAATTCATTTGTAACTCTCCCTCTCTTAGTACATGAGATTGAAGATGAACTTCTCAAGGTTGAAGATGAATCTTTTTTCTCTCTCCTCTCTCTTCTCGCTGACACATGAACTCTCGTAGTGCCGACCGACTCGGAGCCAAGGTCATCGTCGCCGTCCATCCCACCTGATACCACAAGGAGATCCCTTTCGTCCGACACCTGGTTCAAACGTTCGAGTCTACCGTATTCCCATGCCGCCTTCCGTTACCGGCGCAGGTGCCACGCCGTCCTTCGTCGTCATCGCAACCACACCAGGTGACGCGCCAACAGCTATAATCACTGCTAATGGCTGTTTTGGACGATTTTCGTCAGTTTCGACTTCAGTAATCAAAGCACCGTCACTGGGCGCCACTAGGCACCTTGCTCCTACAGCGACACCCTCACATGGCCACTCAGTCCACCGGCGTTCTACTTCCCGGCCACCTCCCCAGCGTTATCGCACATGGTTACTATCTATGGTGGTGTGAGATAAGAGTTTTAGCCTTGTATTAGTGTGATAGTAGATGAACCACCCAACTAGATGCAGCCAACCAAAAGTAATACTCATATAAAATGTTTTACCTTTGTGAAATAAGAAACGAAAGAAAAAACATCTTTTATTATGAAAGCGGAGGGAGTACCTGCGTTGCAAATGATACTGACATGGCCATGTTCTCAAAATTTGGCCCGGACTACCAATCGCGCGCTTACATTTTGCGCGCCCAGTCGTCGTTTCACCGACCCAACGTGTTCCTCGTCTCTCCACTGTCTCCACACCATGTGGCTACCTCGCCCAGGCACGCGCACGGCCTGCCATCATCCTACGCCGTGGTGGCCAACCTCGCTGGCGTCATTTGGAGGCTTCAGCCGGTGCCTATCGAGGACGAGCTAGTTCGGCCATCCCAACAAGGTGTCGCCCTGACACAGCGGCACCCACGGCTTCCTAGTTCCTGTGCCGCCGCACGCTTCCCCCTCGCAGTCCTCAGCCTTTCTCCTACTACGGCGACCTGACCGGCGCCGAGACCCGAGATGGCAGGACCTACCACGGCGACCGCGCGTGGCCTTGTCATGTGCGTAAAGAGAAGGGACTTCGGCCATGAGCTTGCCGTCATCATTGAGCAGGCACACAAGGTCAGTCGTTCCAGGCTCGATCCGCACCATGGTCACCCTCCCACCCCACGTTTTCTGCTGCCCATCTGCTCACCGCACGGAAGATGTTCGGTGAAATGCTTCCAGTGTGTTAATAAAAGAACATCAGCATCCAGAGCGTTAATAAGCAAATAAATAGCATAATAAAAGACTTTAAGGTAACTATCCTATCCATGGCCAGTGTTTTTGGTGTCTGATTCCATGTGCTCGTTTATTTTTCATCATGACAGCAATGCACCGTCTTGCTTCACACGGTGCACGTGCGCCTAAAAAACAATCACTCCATCTAGATCTTCAAGTAGCTACAAAAATATTGTAGACTTGTTTGGTTCAGCGAACCCAAATGTTGGTTTCTATTGACATTTGGATAATAGTTGTTTTTTCGCCCAAGAGCTCGTGCACCTTCGAGTGACCCACATGCAACTTTGCTTCCTTTGCTTGAACCTAAACCCTGCACGAATTCAGAGCTCTTCAGAACATTTCGTATCTTGGCCTTTGTTGAAATAATATGTATGAAGAGGTATGAAGTTAAGCGTGTGATGTTTGGTCAGGCGCACCAGCATACGAACGAGTGCTTAATTATAAAATGACGCTGGCTTTCACTGGTCTCAAATAACCGTGAAAATAGCTCGGTGGGAGGAGCGTTAACAATGAGTGCTTACAAAATGACGACGGCCACAAAAATACTCTTGGAGATGTTTAGTTGGACGAGCATTAACTCATAATCAAGTGTGCCTTTTACTCTCTTTTTTTTCAATGTTATAAGTACCTGAGGTACAGGTGTCCAGGTGCATCGCTCTTGCTTTAATGGTCCTCTTTTAGTAGTTAAAAAAGTAAAATCAAGGAAAAAGCAGACGATTAGGAGCGGAAAAAGTGTGTATAAACTATAAATCAAGGGAGTTGCATGTTCTGCGGTAATTAGGCACCAAGAAGTTTTCTAACAACTGATCGATCTCCAATCAGGAAAAACAAGAACCTTGAGGAAAGAGTGTTGAAGTGTACAAGTGGATTGCACTAGTCCTTTCCATCAGTTTGGATTTTTGGTTGCGTTGGCTAGTGCATAAAGCTTGACAAGGAGAAGATCAAGTAGCGGGAGAACCATATCAGGTACGCACTTTGACATACCAACACAGATGAAATATATGCATTTCCTACCAACATTTGTTTCAATTCTTGCCTGAATTTTCACTCATTTTGGGGAATTTCATTCTATGCAAGTAAGTTATGAAGCTTTACTACGAGTGCAAACATGCATTCTACATAAGGTTGATCAGAATTATTTGTGCCCCAGCTGCTTCACAGAACATAGATCAATCTTGGCGAATATTAAAAATGGGCGACTCTCTAAAATGACCTGCCTTTCTATTTAACATTTCTCCGTTTTATTCTACTAGTATTTTTTTCCTTCTTTTAATCTATGCATAATACTGAAACCAGGGAAGAATGAAGGTCAGTGCAATAATCCGATTGCTAGTCATGATGCTCACCGTTAGCTGTGCACATGTTACCATCTGCAGCTCCTTACAAAGAAATGAGACAGACATGCTGACACTGCTTGAATTCAAGAAGACAATCAGTCTCGATCCACATCAAGCCTTGGTGTCCTGGAACGACAGCACACACTACTGCAGTTGGGAAGGTGTTCATTGCAGAATGAAAAATCCACGCCGAGTCACTTCACTTGACCTTTTCTATAAAGGTTTGGTAGGGCAAATCTCTCCTTCACTCGGGAACCTAACATTCCTGAAATATCTGATCCTGTCAGATAATCACTTCACAGCAGAGATCCCTCCTTCCCTTGGTCATTTGAGCCACCTCCGGTATCTCATTTTGAGTAACAACACACTCCGAGGGAGTATACCGAGTTTTGCAAATTGTTCCAATCTCGAGGTTCTGCTGCTGAATGGCAACAGTCTAGCTGGGAAACTTTCTGTAAATTGGCCTCCTAACCTTCAATCACTGGGTCTTTCAGCCAATAATATTACTGGAACCATCCCTGCTTCTCTTTCAAATCTCACAATGATGTTCGAAATTAGATGCATGGATAATAAGATCGAGGGTGACATACCTAATGAATTTGCCAAGTTCCGCAGCCTGCAGTTCTTGAATGTTGCAAAGAATCTGTTGGCTGGTAGGTTTCCACATGCCATCTTGAATCTTTCGACTCTTGCTGAAGTCAGCCTTACTTCGAACAGTTTCAGTGGAGAGGTACCACCCAATTTCGGTAACAATCTACCTAATCTCGAACTGCTATATTTAGGCAACAACTTATTTCAAGGGAATATTCCACCTTCTTTAACAAACGCTTCAAAGCTACACCGTGTTGATATATCAGAGAATAATTTCACCGGGGTGGTGCCTGGCTCCATTGGCAAACTAAGAAAACTGGCCTGGTTAAATCTAGAGCTCAATAAACTCAAAGCACATAGCAAGCAAGATTGGGTATTTATGAACAGCTTAGCCAACTGCACTGAGCTACGAAGTTTCTCAATTTCTGGAAATCAGTTAGAAGGACAAGTACCATCTTCATTAGGTAACCTTTCTGTTCAGTTTCAAGAGCTACGTTTGGGAGAAAATAAATTATCAGGGAACTTTCCTTCCGGCATAGCAAATCTTCTCAGCCTAACTCACTTGTCGATGGGAAGCAATCGGTTTACAGGTGTGGTTCCTGAGTGGCTCGGATGTCTCAAGAAATTACAACAAATATATTTATACGATAACAGTTTTACAGGATTTATTCCTGTATCCCTTTCAAATTTATCTCGACTGGGGATTCTCAATCTAAGCTCCAATAAGTTTACTGGTGACATACCCCCAAGCTTAGAAAGACTACAAATGCTTCAATATTTATACATTCCCTATAACAGTCTTCATGGCAATGTACCAAAAGGGATCTTCAGAATTCCAACGATATCTGAAATTAATCTATCTTTCAACAACCTTGCTGGACCACTTCCAGTCGAGATTGGAAATGCCAAACAACTTTTATACTTCGCCCTGACATCAAATAAGCTATCAGGAAATATTCCAAACACTATGGGTAACTATGAAAGCTTGGAAGACATCGAGTTGAGTTCAAATATTTTCCGGGGAGGCATCCCCACTTCACTAGGCAATATACGAGGCCTAAGAATCCTCAATTGTTCTCACAATAACCTAACTGGGTCGATACCATTGTCTCTTGGCAACTCTCAATATATTGAGAAACTGGATTTTTCGTTCAACCATCTTGAGGGGGAGGTACCAACAAACGGAATCTTCAAGAATATAACTGCTGTGGGGATTGGTGGAAATCAGGGGCTTTGTGGTGGTGCTTTGGAGTTCCATTTACTTGCATGTTCTGTTAAGCCTTCAAACTCAACTAAGGATAAGCTATTCAATGTACTTAAAGTAGTAGTTCTAGTGGTCGGCATGGTTTCAATTACGATGGTCATATTTGTCTTACTGTTCCGGAGGAGGAGACAAAAGAGAAGAAATATATCTTTGCCATCATATTGTAGGCAATTTCCTGAAGTTTCTTTCAATGATATAGCGAGAGCAACAAATGGGTTCTCATTGTCCAACTTAATTGGCAGAGGGGGATATGGTTCTGTCTATCAGGGAAAACTATCTCAAGATGCAAACGAGATTGCCATAAAAGTCTTCAATCTGGAGATAAGGGGAGCACAAAAGAGTTTCTTTACAGAATGTAATACCTTGCGAAATATTCGGCATCGCAATCTGGTCCATATCATAACTGCATGCTCAAGTATTGATTCAAATGGGAATGATTTTAAAGCTCTAGTGTATGAGTTTGTGCCAGGAGGCGACTTACACAGACTACTATACACAACCCAAGACTATGGGTGTTCTTCAGATTTGAGCCGTATTACATTGGCTCAAAGGCTAAGCATTGTGGTGGATGTAGCAGATGCATTGGAGTATCTACACCATAACAACCAAGGAACAATTGTTCATTGTGATATGAAGCCTAGCAACATTCTCTTGGATGCCAGCATGACAGCTCGTGTTGGTGACTTTGGCCTTGCCAAGTTCAAAGTCGATTCAGCTGCACCATCTTCTGGTGGATCATACTCCACTTCTTCAATAGCAATAAATGGGACAATTGGATACGTCGCTCCGGGTAATGTTGATCTTCGTATTCTGGTATCATCCTCTTTAAGTTGAGTATGGCTTGTGCCTATGCTAACATGGGATTAAATTATTCTTGCATGTGAACTACAGAGTGTGCAGCAGGTGGTCAAATTTCGACTGCTAGCGATGTGTATAGCTTTGGAATTGTTCTACTTGAAATATTTTTACGGAAGAGGCCAACTGATGATATGTTCAAGGATGGAGTCAGCATTGCAAAGTATGTTGAGATGAACTTTCCTACTGGAATATCAGAGATTGTGGACCCCGAGTTACTACAAGACCGTCCGGAATTCCACCAAGAAACTATAGTGGCCATCAATGCAAAAGACTTGAACTGTTTAGTTTCAGTGCTAAACATTGGACTTTTTTGCACCAAGCTGTCCCCGAACGAGCGTCTCAACATGCAGGAGGTGGCTGCAAGGCTACACAGAATCAAGGCGTCATATCTCAGAGGGAACTAAGGTAGGCGCATGGTCTAGTGTTAATCATAATTGTTACGACTAAATGCATGAGCCATTCCATTCCCAATAGTTCTGCACGAGTAGCTATACCTTACAAAAGGTTTATCACTACTCCTGTTATTTCCCATAATTTTACATGGGTAACTTATATATGCATTGATTAGTTCTGATGATTATGCAGATTGCTGGCAGTTTCCTGAGACAAAACTGGAAGTCAACTTTGCGCGAATGAATAAACCAAGATTTAGCTATGCCTAGCTGGGAACCAACCAGTTAAGAAATATAGTTATATATGTGTGCTATTTGTGATGTTGGTTAAGGCAGAGCTTACCCCTGTCAATGGATATCCATGTTGTCTGGGGTAATAATCAATGGCTCGGTTTTTCTCTTTTCCATTTGAAAGGAGTCTACTGTTTCGGTGCATGCTTCCCATAGCACAGGATGTTGTATTGTTGTTCGTCGATCTAGATCTGGCAACCATATCATACGGGCCCAAACCTAAGAATTAAAATGTATATGTATGTTTTATTCATGTTTGTTGATATCAAGTTGGTTGGACTGGCGTGACCACCTCTCCTCTTGTAATTCGTGAACCTGGTTAACTACTTTGGAATGAATGAAATTCAGGTGGAGATTCTCTCCCTCTGGTGAACATTTAAAAAAAAGTTGGTTAGATCTGTACAACAGTCGAGTCTATTCATGTAACTTGAGTTTGTCGCTTTTTATTTGTGAATGAAAATAATATTAACAATAATCCAGTGTTGCCGAATCATAATTAATGAATAGGTTTAGATTGACCACACGATTGGTGGCTTCCTGTCTCATATATATATGGGAAATACAAGATTTAAACTAGACCATGAAAGCGCGTTGCCACGCCCGTCCAATTTGTGAAAACTAATAAAATTAATCAAAACATTGAAATGTAAAGAGATATATGGTAAAATTTGATCCGCATGGATTATAATGCCCGGTTATAATGGTAGGATGTCCATGTATTTTAAGCAACGAACTTCAGAAATAGAAATACTGAGGAAAAAAAAAGTGTGTCATGATTTTAGGGAAAAATCAAGTGTTTATCACCAAAGATAGAGCAATAGGCGTGTACACAGATGGTTTTGTAGAAAATATATATACTGCAATATTGGCTAAACTAATGCGGGGGATAAGGCAGAAAATGAAGCTCCTGTGCGCTGGAAGACAAGACACAGGGCGATAGTAAGCAGTTGAATTTCGGTAGCTAGATCCATCTAAATTAATATGAACATATTATTACACAAACGATTTGGATCTGGACAACACAATAAGTTTGACTGGTGGCAAAAACATAATGTGAAATGAGCAGATCAGCATAGCTTTGTTTTGTAGTTCTCCAGCAGAATGGCACATCCTTGTGATTGCCTACATACCTACATACATATGATCATTAAATCTTAGTTTACATTAAAATATTCTTGAAGTTACTGCTAGAAGCTTCATACAATGTAGCAACCATTGATGCAGACCTTTGAAATGTCTTTTGAAAATTAGTGCCACAATAGGGCACGATGCAGATGTCAAATTTATGATAATCAACAAAGGCTAACATGCTTATGAACTACTTTATATGCACTTGAATATGTAAGTTGCTAATTCTATATCACAAAAGAAATAGTGCTATCATGCAGAACTTGAAAGGACATGACTGAATTTGCAAAAAATAACATCTCATGGATTAAGTTGCAGATCTTCACATCCAACATTTGGACAAACCTACCTAATTTTGGTTATTGGTGCACGACAGTATCCCGTACTGAAAACAGTAATTGATCTAGTGTTGTGATGCACTGATGCTTTTGGACAAATGCACTCCAAAAATTTGTACTTTAATTGATCACAAGTGATGTAACTGGTCATGTAAGTATAATAAAAGCTACCATAATCCTGCACTCGGTTGAGTACAAACTTCCCAAAAAATCACAAAAAACTCCAATCTTTACCCTTGCAATAAAGAAAATAGAAGGTTACAAATGACATGCAGAAAAAAACACCAACATTATATACTGTCCATGCGGGTCTATTTTGTATACCATAGCAACAAGCTAACATATGTAACTTAGCTTTACTATTCTTCTACAAAATACCCTGCTTAGATATCTTGCACAACCTAGAGTGATAGAAATACCTGGGCAAGCACTGGTAGAAAGAGGGCCTTTGGTCCAGCGCCCAAATTCCATTAGTCCCGGGGCACTGGTCCCGATTCATCTGTAAGCATTGATCCCGGTTGGTGGCACGAATCGGGACCAATGCCCCCGCGACGCACACGTGGCGCTCTGCGGGCCATTGGTCCCGGTTCATGCCACGAACCGGGACCAAAAACCCCGCGACGGTCAGCAGTCCAGGATAATTAATGTAAATTAATTCGGGGCAGAAATTAATTCGAGGCATAAATTAATTCGAGGTAGAAATTGAATTGATCACTATCTTTGAAAAAATCTTTCACGAATTAATCGAGACAAAGGTCTAAATTGAGACATTTTATTATTCGACCACAAATTTTTCCATACAAAGATGCGACTTTACAAATTTCTAGTCGACAACACTTCCGTTGCCGTCGTCCTCCGAGCCGCTGTCCTCCGAGCCGCCGGCTTCCTCATCGTCGTCGGACGAAATCTCCACGATTTCGACGTTGTTCGGGAGACGGAGCTCCTCTGCGCGGCTAGCGTCGTCGATGGCGGTGTAGATGGTCCGTCCAAGGACGGACCAGAACATCTCTCGCCCTTCTTGGTTGCGGCGATCTGGGTGCACCAGGCGTCCGTCCACGATGCGGTTGCCAAGCTTGGCCTTCCGCTCCTTCTTGAACAGCCGGGGCCAGTACTCGCTGGCCGCCGCGTACCGGGGCAACGCCCTCATGCACGCGGGCAGCTGGCGGCGACGCTCCACGATGACGTACTCCATCTCGTATCCGCGGAGGTTGAGGAGCGGAGCCACCGGCACACCCGCCTCGCTGATGTGAAATCCGGCGGGCACGGTCGCGCGCGGCGGCGCGAGGATGCCGTAGTACGCAAACATCGCCGCCTCATAGTGGTTGAGTGGGCACCTCCATGACGGCGCGGTGGAGATTGGAGAGGGAGGGGAGGCGAGACGACGGCGCGGTGGAGAGGCGATGGCTAAAGGGGTAGGGTGGAGATGGACTGCAGAGGCAGAGGCGATGGAGAAAGCGAGCGTTGTGGCCTCATATTTATACACGGGGACGACGAAGCGACGATGGGCATTGGTCCCGGTTATTGCCACGAACCGGGACCAAAGCCCCTCCCGCGCGACACGTGGCGGCCCAGCAGCGCACCCCCACCCAGGTCATTGGTCCTGGGTCGTGCCATTAACCGGGACCAATGACCTGGGTGGGGTGCGAGCTGCTGGGCCGCCACGTGTCGCACGGGAGGGGCTTTGGTCCCGGATCGTGGCAATAACCGGGACCAAAAATCCTCCCCTGGCTATATATAAGCCCAACCCTTTGCCCACCAAATTTTGCTGGATTGTGTGAGGTGTGGGTGCTAGCTTTTTTTTCTTTGATTGCACACAAGGTGTTCGACGAAATGTCCGAGCCACACTTTAGTTCGCACAACACAGTATCCTCGGCTGAGGTTAGCAACCTTATCTTCTTTATCTGTAACTGATACAAAAATATTGCATCTGTCCATGTAGGGTGGTCATTTTACTATTCATGATGTTATTGTAATGGTTAATTGTTATGACGCAGATCGATGCACGGATTCGATGGATGTATGGCGACCGACGCCATTCCGATTTTATTGCAGGCCTCCATAAATTTATCGATTTGGCTAAGGCAAACAAAGTGGATAATTTTATGCCTTGTATCTGCGTCGACTGTCGGAACATGGCGGAGCACTCTGCCCCGAGAATCCTTCAAAGCCATATGCTTCGGAGAGGTTTCATGCCCGTATATTATTGTTGTGCCATGCACGGAGAAAGAGGGGTTAGACTGGAAGAAAATGAAGAAGAGGAGGATGATGACATCTATCCTATGTCCCCTGAAGAATACGGTGATACTGCAATGGAAGACAATGAATAAGAGGGAGGCAGCAATGAAGAAGAACAACGGGCATCGGATGAGCCCGCTGATGGTCTTGGTCGGGTCATTTCTGATGCAAAGCAACAATGTGATACAGAAAGGGAGAAGCTTAAGTTGGAGGCCATGCAAAAGGATCACAAAAAGTTGTTGTACCCAAATTGCGAAAATGGCAGCACAAAGCTCGGTACCACACTTGAACTACTGAAATGGAAGGCAGAGACTGGCTTATCTGACAAGGGATTTGAGAAGTTACTGAAAATAATGAAGCCGAAGCTTCCAAAGGATAACGAGCTGCCCGAGACAACGTACGAAGCAAAGAAGACTATCTGCCCTCTAGGATTAGATATGGAGAAGATACATGCATGCATTAATGACTGCATCCTGTACCGCGGTGAGAAGTACGAGAATATGGATAAATGCCCGGTATGCAATGCATGTCAATACAAGATCAGACAAGATGACCCTGGTGATGTTGAGGGCGATGACGAGCCCTCCAGGAAGAGGGTTCCTGCTAAGGTTATGTGGTATGCTCCTATAATACCATGGTTGAAACGTCTGTTTAGAAATAAAGAGCATGCCAGGTTGTTGCGATGGCACAAAGAAGAGCGTAAGAAAGACGGGAAACTGAGACACCCCGCCGATGGGTCGCAGTGGAGAAACATCGAGAGAAAGTACTCGAACTTTGCAGGTGACGTGAGGAACTTATGGTTTGGTCTAAGTACAGACGACATGAATCCTTTTTGGGAGCAGAGCTGTAGTCACAGCACCTGGCCAGTGACTCTATGTATCTACAACCTTCCTCCTTGGTTGTGCATGAAGCGGAAGTTCATTATGATGCCAGTGCTCATCCAAGGACCGAAGCAACCCGGCAACGACATTGATGTGTACCTAAGGCCATTAGTGGATGAACTTTTGCAGTTGTGGGCAGAACCAGGTGTAAAGATGTGGGATGAGCACAAACAGGAGCCATTTGACCTACGAGCGTTGTTGTTCGTAACCATCAATGATTGGCCTACTCTTAGTAACATTTCAGGACAGTTAAACAAGGGATACAATGCATGCACGCACTGTTTAGATAATACTAAAGGTACATATTTGGATAAATGTAAGAAGGTTGTGTACCTGGGGTGTCGTAAATTTCTTCCGACCAATCATCAAGTAAGAAAGAAAGGCAAGAATTTCAATGGTGAGGCAGATTACCGGAAGAAGCCTAAGCTCCCTAAAGGTGCTGATGTATTTGGTATGGTGAAGGACCTAGAAGTAATCTTTGGAAAGGGTCCTAGCAGTCGATCTATTCCGAAAGACCCCATTACCGGACACACGGCCATGTGGAAAAAGAAATCTATATTTTGGGAGCTTGAGTATTGGAAAGACCTAGAGGTCCGTTCTTCAATCGACGTGATGCACGTGACGAAGAATCTTTGCGTGAACCTGCTAGGCTTCCTGGACGTGTATGGGAAGACAAAAGATACGCCAGAAGCACGGGAGGACCAGCAACATATCAAAGACCCATACAAAAAGCATACTGATAAAGGACGTAAATACTTAAGTAGCTACGCTCTTACCAAAGCAGAGAAGGAAATATTTTTTGAAGTCCTTTACAGTATCAAGGTCCTGGTTGGCTTCTCGTCAAATATAAAGGGAATAATAAATATGGCAGAGAAAAAAATTTCAGAACCTAAAGTCTCATGATTGCCACGTAATTATGACATAGTTGCTTCCGGTTGCATTGAGGGGGCTTCTACCGAAAAATGTTCGATTAGCCATTGTGAAGCTATGTGCATTCCTCAATGCAATATCTCAGAAGGTAATCGATCGAGAAAGTCTGGAAAGGCTACAGAAGGATGTGGTCTAATGTCTTGTCAGTTTTGAGTTGGTGTTCCCCCCGTCCTTCTTCAATATTATGACGCATCTCTTAGTTCACCTAGTCGAAGAGATTTACATTTTCGGTCCTGTATTTCTGCACAATATATTCCCCTTTGAGAGGTTTATGGGAGTCTTAAAGAAATATGTTCGTAACCGTGCTAGGCCAGAAGGAAGCATCTCCAAGGGCTATGGAACAGAGGAGGTCATTGGGTTCTGTGTAGACTTTCTTCCTGACCTTAAGCCGATTGGTGTTCCGGAATCACGGTATGAGGGGAGACTGAGTGGAAAAGGCACGCTAGGAAAGAAAGCAATGATATTTAGGGACAGACATTCTTTGAATCAAGCACACTACATAGTTCTCCAAAGTTCTACCTTCGTGGCTCTGTATATAGAGAAACACATGAATGTTGTACGCTCCAAGTTCCCGGGGAAGGATGGCTACTGGATTAAAGAAAATCACATGGAGACTTTCGGCACTTGGTTGCAATTACATCTCATGAATGACACCACTATTGGAGATCAGCTCTACTTGTTGGCCGCAACACCATCTGCGACTGTATTGACTTTCCAAGGGTACGAGATAAATGGGAATACATTTTACACGATTGCCCAAGATAAAAAGAGCACCAACCAAAATAGTGGTGTCCGCTTTGATGTAACATGCGAGAATGGGAAAAAGGACACATACTATGGTTACATAGAGGAGATATGGGAACTTGACTATGGACCAACTTTTAAGGTCCAATTGTTTCGGTGCAGTTGAGTCAACATGAATGGAGAAGGCGTAAAGGTAGACCAGCTATACGGAATGACAACAGTGGATCTCAAGAATCTTGGTTACAGAGACGAACCATTCGTCCTAGCCAATGATGTGGCTCAGGTTTTTTATGTGAAGGACATGTCCTCTAGACCGAAAAAAAGAAAAAATAAGGAAACGAATACATCAGACGATGAGCCCAGGCGTCACATAGTTCTTTCAGGGAAAAGAAACATCGCGGGAGTCGAGGACAAGACAGACATGTCAGCAGATTATGATAAGTTTGATGAAATTCCGCCCTTCACCGTGAAAACTGACCCAAGCATCCCGTTAAGCAAATAAGGTGCTCCATGGTTACGGCCTAAGAAGCGATCATAGGCAAGGGATCGACATACGCGACGAAGGATTCATATCCTAAACCCTAAACCCTACGTAAATCTATGTAATGTATGGAAACTTTATGTGATATATGGAAACTTTATGTGATGCATCGAAACTTTATGTAATGGAGTCTTTCACGGGCTTGCAGGGAAATTTTTCCGAGGCAGAGCTTCCGAAGATGCCGTAGGGCGTGTGCACCAACGACATCTTCGAGAAGCTCCACCATGGGAGATTTCTGAACCCTTTCCCAACACTGTTAGAGGAGATGGAGTCTTTCACGGGCTTGTAGGAAAAATTTTCCGAGGCGGAGCTTCCGAAGATGCCGTAGGGCGTATGCACCAACGACATCTTCGAGAAGCTCCGCCACGGGAGATTTCCCAACCCTCCATCCATGGGGATGAAACTCTCTCTACCTATGTTGGCTTGTTGAGCTGCTTGCCATGGCGTATCGATGGTCCTTTTATAGGCACGACACCCCTTCTACTTTGTCTTGTTCCTCCGACAGGGCGTCGTGCGCTACATGCTTCATCGAGTAGTGCGTCTACCCACACGTCCTTATCCCGCCGACAGCTTTAGTCTCGGTTGCACCCACCAGTCGGGACTAAAGGTTACCCACGCGTCTTTATCCCACCGACAACTTTAGTCTCGTTTGCACCCACCAGTCGGGACTAAAGGTTACCCACGCGTCCTTATCCCACCGATAGCTTTAGTCTCGGTTGCACCCACCAGCCGGGACTAAAGGTTACCCACGCGTCCTTATCCCACCGACAGCTTTAGTCTCGGTTGGCTTTTTCGTGCGTCGAAAGGGAAAACTTCCTCCTGCAACATGGAAATTGCAGTTATATCATGTTGTGAACCTATAAATGATTTTTTTTAAAATTCACAAGCATTATATCATGTACTTGTAGTTCAAATCTTGGCAACCTTCTACCGATTCGGCAGGAATTTGTCTTTTTCATAAGGGATGGACAGAAAGGTTCCAGATACACCGGTTGGGAAATTGTCCATATAAGGTGGTATAGTATTTTTGAAAAATGGTTTGGTACCAATGCCAAACTTTAATTTGGTGGTTGCTTCATAGAACACCCCGATTTCGGCACCTCAAAAATGGAAATTGGCTTTTTCGTGCGTCGAAAAGGAAAACTTCCTCCTGCAACATCGTAAGCCATCCCAAGATGCACATGTGTGCACAATATGGGCACATTATCACAAACTATGCCCTGATTCTAGCCATAACATTGCTGGTTTGACCTAAATGCCATGAAACCTCGAACATGATAGGTCATTTTGTGAAGGATTTTTTATGATATTTGCAATTTTTCAAGTTCAATATTTTTCTTGCAACTGTGACACATAATATGACACCACGCGAAGGTTTCACATTGTTTGGATCATTTTTGAATTTCTTATGCCCGTTTCAAACTATATTCAAAACGGCGGGCATGAAGCTTCTTAGCTCGGGGCTGAGCCTCGCTGAACTTGAAGTGGATCTCTGATGAAATAGCATGTTGTGAACCTATAAATGATTTTTTTTAAATCACAAGCATTATATCATGTACTTGTAGTTCAAATCTTGGCAACCTCCTATCGATTCGGCAGGAATTTGTCTTTTTCATGAGGGATGGATAGAAAGGTTCCAGATACACCGGTTGGGAAATTGTCCATATAAGGTGGTATAGTATTTTTGAAAAATGGTTTGGTACCAATGCCAAACTTTAATTTGGTGGTTGCTTCACAGAACACCCCGATTTCGGCACCTCAAAAATGGAAATTGGCTTTTTCGTGCGTCGAAAGGGAAAACTTCCTCCTGCAACATCGTAAGCCATCCCAAGATGTACATGTGTGCACAATATGGGCACATTATCACAAACTATGCGCTAATTCTAGCACTTTTCCTGTTGAAAGTTTTTTGAAATTCCAAATTATGCAATAAATATATGGTAATGCAATTTTAATTGAAAATAGTAAAATTGTATAGTTCAAATAAAAATATTTGAAAACAGAAAATGCTTTTTGATTAGTTATGTAAATTGAAGCACTTTTCCTGTTGAAAGTTTTTTGAAATTCCAAATTATGTAATAAATATTTGTTAATGCAATTTTATTTGAAAATAGTAAAATTGTATAGTTCAAATAAAAATATTTGAAAACACAAAATGTTTTTTGATTAGTTATTTAAATTGAAGCACTTTTCCTGTTGAAAGTTTTTTGAAATTCCAAATAAATAATCATCTTAAATTGAAACATCTTATTAATTAAAGAAGAAAACAAATTTGAAAATGGCGGGAAGACCAAAAGGTTTGCCACAATCTGAAAAATGGGTCAACGATCCCGGTTCGTCCCACCAACCGGAACCGATGATCTTGGATGCGCGTGCTGCCATTAACATGCCTTTGGTCCCGATTGTTGGCACGATCCGGGACCGTTGATCCTTTGGGCCCGGTTGGTGGGACGAATCGGGACCAAGGCCCGCGCATGTGGCAGCACAGGGATGCTCATGCCCCAGACCTTTGGTCCCGGTTGGTGGCACTAACCGGGACCATTGGTCCTTTGGTCCCGGTTATTGGGACGACCCAGGACCAATGGTCTGTACAGTTAACAGCCCCGGCCCTTCCTCCTCCAACTCCCCCCAATTCACAGAGCACATCGACGCGCGGCTAAGGAAAATTTGCGGCGGAGCAAAATCATGCCGGCAGGCTGCCCAAATCCAGAGCGGCCGCTTCACGCCGTCGACGCCCACCGCCGCCGCGCCACCACCGTCTGAGGAATCGACCGTGCACGCTGTAAATCGACGCCATGGTCACCGTCTGCTCCGACTCTGGCCGTCTCCATTGTCGCTGCTTCCGAGCGCCTCCGGCCTCGTCGACCCGTCCATCGTCTTCGTGGTGAGCCGCTGGTCCTCCAGGACCTCTCCTTTCTCTCTCTCTCTCGCTCCGTTTCCTTCTATCGCCGAGCGCCACTGTCCGCCGCCGTCGGACGCCGTTGCAGACGACGCTCCGATGACCAATAAGGGGCGGCGCGACCACCGTTAGCTTCCTCGCGACGCGCTTGTTCGAACCCGACCTTCTGCGCGTTCCAGCAAACACTCTAGTGCTGATAACCACCGCCGACCGACGTGCCCTCCGGCGAGCCCATGTGGCGCCAAGGTGGCGCTCATGTGGCGCCCTGTCGTGGGCGTCGAGTAAGCTCTGCCTGCGTGGCAGCCCGACGTGGTCCTGGCCCCACTAATCAGTCACTGTGGGTAGGCGATGCATCTGTGAGAAAAGGTTCCCAGCCTTAGGTGACGTCAGCCTTTACCTATGCTAACGCAATAAAAGTTTAATAATTGTTTAAATAATTTCAGAAAAGAGTTTAATCTTATAAATTCAATAACTAATTATTTCTAAGTCAGAAAAATATGTATAATATATCAAAATGTTCATAAAAATGAGATCTACATAATAGACTCATAATCATGCATTGTTCAACAACTTTAATTACAAGTTTAATAAGAGAATGAAATCAACCCCTCGTAGGTGATTTCGGGGTCTCTCCTGTACTAGGGTTTGGACCCTTTGGATCCCACTTAAATTGCCAAGCATGCCTTAGGGTTAAATTTCAACTATGTTTAACTTGTCATATCATTATCGATGCCATGTGTTGATTGTTTAACTTGCAGATACTATGGATCCAACACATCAGGAAAACATCCTCCAGGGGATGATCTGCGAAAATGAACATATCGATATCGATGTCACGGTGAGTTTCTAAACGATTCCGGTCAGGGAGATGAGTCTCTCAACCGAGGAGACGACTCCGGTGAGGTAGAAGCCGAAGCCTGGGGCAGGGGAGAAGCCGATAAGGAAGAAGGCGATGGCTCCGGCGGAACCTTAAATCTCGCAAACACCGGCGAGGTGTATATATGCATTTTTGTAATTAAAATGCTGCTGTCTATATATATACATGCATATATTAACACTCTTTCTTCTTTTAGCTCTTCGGATCGAGAACTTCTTCCGTAAGAACGAAGCGAGGCCCAACAAAAAAGTTGGATGACACTATGAGGTATAGGATCGACGTGGTCGGTGTAGATGGCGAACCGCAAGCTCCCGTCGATGTCGCAAGAAAATTTGTCAAGCAATGCAGAGTTCTTGTGAGGGACTACATCCCGATCACCGTTCAAGAATGGAATCGGCCAAGCGGCGGTGGAGTCCCGTATGTCGGCGACAACACCAAAGATAAGCTTTTTACAAGCTCATGACTAATTTCCTCCTGCCGGTACCAGATGTGAATCCAGATGAGGAGGAGAGAGCAAGAATGGAGCTTGTGCAAAGAGTCAAGAAGTGTGCTCTCAGCAAGATGGCCGATGCATTCAAGAACTGGAAGAAGAAACTGTACAATAACTTTGTCAAGGTAGAGAAGACTCCGAATTTCAATGAAGCCGGCTATGCTAAGTTAAGACACTAGTGGGAAGATTTTGTGAAGTACAAGACATCGGAGAAAGCTAAGGAAAGGTCTAGAATAAATACGGAGAACGCTGCTAAGAAACTGTACCATCATAACATGGGGCCTGCTGGCTACGCCGGTTGCATGCCTAAGTGGGATGCACTTGAGGTCAATTACATAGCTGCCGGGATCAGACCAGAGCCCGCAACATGGACACCACGGGCGAGAAACTGTTTTTACGGCCATGGGGGCACGTTGGACAAAGAAGGAAGGGCAATATATAATCAGAAACACAAAGATGATCCCCTACTGCCCATCGACGATATTAGAAGTGCAGTAGATGATGTTGCAGTGGGACGGTTCGTTCCCGATAGAGAGAACGACGAGCTCACACGGTCCTTAAAAATCCTGAACACGACGGACGAGCACGAGGCACACCAGGCTCCAAGCCGTGGAAGGTTGCCTTCCCCCTGGAAATGAAGAGATATCCTGATAAAAGCCATCAGAGGAGAAAGGAAAGGAGGCAGCTGAGAAAGCGACCGCTGCAGACCGGCTACGTAATGTAGAAGAAGCATTAAAGCGGCACCAGGATCAACTCGACAGACTTAGCCAGCAAGGTACTAGCAGCCAATCTCAGCGGCATGTGGTAGAAGCTGCATTCGAGGGTACCGGCGCCCTATCGAATAAGAAAAGCAGCATCGCTTCCACGCAGCTCCATGATGTTGATGATGATGCACCGACGACATCTCCTCCTAAATGCTACCCAGTGGATGATATCACGGAGACCACAACTTGTGAGCTAAAGGTGCAGGTTATGAACTTAAGGGTGACGGCGACGGTCGGCATGGCGGTACCAATTGCGCCTAACCCAACTTGGCATTACAGACCGGTTCCAAAAGGATACGCTATCATCACGGTGGATGAGGTGAAGGAAGATTTTGATGAGATGAAGCTAGACCACCCTGCAGGGGAAGATATGGAGCTGACTCAACTAGGAGAAGCCAAAGGGGGGACTATTCTATGGCTAAAGGAGCGCATCATGCTTCCAAATTATGTGCTGCCAAGGCCACCCACTCCTCAGAGCAGCAATCCACCTTCGCCGCCACCTCACCATTCTCTAGCGCAACCGTCGCCTTCACCGCCTCACCACTCAGCGCAACCGTCTCCATCGCCGCCTCAGCCGTCTCCGCCGCCGTGTCAGCTGTCTCCGTCCCCTGAGCCTCAGAGACAAAAGCGGAAGTATACTAAGGGGGCAGCACCACCAGCAGCAGCAAGAGCACGTTCCGATTACCGAAACGTAAGCTATGGCCCCTCCCAAGAGTACCTCATCAGAATATGAAGAAGCTACCTTGCGAGAAGACAGATGAGGAAACTGATGCGGCCACAGCTGCCCATTATGAAAAGTGGAAGATTGACATGGCTAACAAGAAAAAGGCAATAGAGGCATTTTTTCCCGGTCACCGCAGAAGATAAAGCCAAAGCAGCCGCGCTTAAGATTCAGCTTCACCAACCCATAGGCCTCACATCAGACTATAATCGCTCTATTACCAAGTTGGCTGAGGCAAAAGAGCGGAGAGTCGGGAAAAAAGTTGCCCAGCTCGGACAACAGAAAAATCAATCGATCAAACCGCTCAAAGTGTACGATACCAATGAGTGGATGATCCAGGAGCGGCATGATCCGAACATTGATCTAGAGTTTGTTCGACTGTACGGAGAAAAAGCCCAATTATATGGACTGTCTATTACTGAGTACATGAGCCGTATGCATGAGTTCGAGGGGTACCAAGAAACAGCATACCTGTACCAGTACGGGGCTCCTCTCGTCAAACCCGAGTTAGTCAAAGATCTACCAACAAAAATGCGAAGATTGCATAACTGGTACATCCAAGTCTGTGTTGATTCCAAAAATTGGATCTATGCTGCATATAAACACCACCATTATGGTCATGGAGATGGCTTCATACTGATTGAATTTCCAGAATTATTTCAGATTTACCAACAAGACGCCCTCGACAAAGCTATCGTTAGTGCCTATTGTTTGTAAGTATTATTAATTTCTGTAATTAAGTCTTTCTAGCTCAGCTCATTCGTTGCTTGTATAATCTTACTAATCACTATACTAATTATATATGCAGAATGAAGATTTAAGAATGCAACAAAGGACAAATTATATATTTTCTGCCTAGTTTCTTCTAGCTCGGCCTGTGCACGAGCCGGATCTACCGCTGCTACTACAACGTTTGCCAAGCTGTCCATTGCCTCTCTCAACACATTTTCCGGCCTCTCTAGTGGAGGACCTCTACCTTTCCTCGGTGCCTTGGGCGTTACCTCCGGATCTGGCGCCGGATCCTTGCTCGCGCCTGCACCTGGCGCAGTCATCATCACCTCTGCATAGTCCGAGGAACGAGCGATACGCGCCCCGCGAGCCACAGTGAGGGGCGGTTCGCCTGCTTCGACGACGTGGCGCGGATGAACGCAAGACACGTCCACCGCAACGTAGACCTTGTGCGCGCCGAGCTTGACGAAGATGCCGTTGCGCGGAAGAGGGCGCGTGCCAAAGCAGCCTGCGTTGTCGCTGACGAAATCCCGCGCTCCAAAGCGCTGAACGAGCCCGGAGACGATGCGTTCACCGATGGCGATGAGGTTTCCTGTCCGGATCTTGACCCCTAATAGCGCCGCTAGCCCCACGGTGGGCGCCAACTGTCGTGGTGGTGTCATGGCAGATGCCATGGATAGGCTAAAGGTGGGGACTAATACACGCTAGGGGAATCTAGGGAGGGATAGTGAAGTGATTCTCCTCACAGAAGTTTGTATTGATTTCCTTCCAAGGTTACAAGTGCTCCTAGAGCTGTATTGGCGAGAGGAGGAAGAAGGAGCTCTCTTACTCTCACCCACCGTTCACACCAGAAACCCTAGCCCAAAACAGAATAGCAGAGAGACCAACCCCTCCTATAGAAGCCCTAGCCCCCCTTTTATAGAGGAGGCTCGGTTCCTGCCTAGGGCATACGTGGAGGCATATTCCTAAGAATCTGCCTCCTCCCAAAGGGGTAAGCCGACCGGGATGCTTTTTCCCCTGCGTCATGCTTGCTTTAGCTACGTGAGCCTCTGCGGCGCCCGTGTCAGCCGACATGGGCGTCGTCACCCCTGTCGGCCATGACCCGGTGGTCCCGTCCTTGTCCGCTTCGCTCATGCAGTGCGTACCGGACCCTCTTTTTGACCAGCAAGATTCCTTCCTTCTCCTAGAAGCCAATCATGACCCGGATCACAGCTGACCCGGGCACCCCTGTTCCTGCATACAAGCAAACATCTACTTCCAACTTACTTCTTAGGCCGGTCGAGACTTAGTTAGGCGAATGCCCCCTGGTCCGGGTTACACCGTGATTCGGCCTGCCTTGAGGTGACCCGGCCAGCATTCGCTTTGGCCTTGCCGAACCTTGGCTAACTCGGCCTTTATACCCCGGCGTGACCCTACCCGGGGGTATCCCCCCAACATTAGTCCCCGAAGCTGGTGCGGTCTCAACTGCCTTGGCCGCTGAGGCCACATCAGGTTGAATCTTGTGCTCCGGTCATTATTGCCGAGTTACCTCTTTACCTCGAATTGTATGGATTTACGTTCCCTTCGCACATTTCAAGTTTTCACTTGCCGACCGGGTTACCACAGTTCCATAAGGATCTTGCTTCCTTCTCTCGTACGCTAACCCATGTGAAGGGTAATCATTATATCGTCTTATTTTAAGGGCCTGCACAGTAACCGCCGCAGTAATTGTCAGTTACCACTGTGCACGGGTCACGTCATGCCTGCCTCCTCGTTTACCGCATCAGCGCGTCACATCACAGGATTCTCTCCGCCCTGTGGTCCTTCGTCTGGCTCCCCACTGATTGGTTCGGACGGGTGATACACGGCCACTGTGTGTGGCCGGTCCACAGGACGCGATCCCACTCACCCCTGGTGGGAGTGGTTAAATAGCGGAGGGGTGCGTCCCTTAGGATTTTTCCCCCTCCGCACCCTTCTGCCCGTTGCTATTCTTCTCCGCCTTCCTCGCGACCGCGCCGCCAGCAGCACTGCCAAATAGCAGCGTCGCCGCCGCGCTTCTCCGTCGCACCTCCGCGTCGCCACCACCGCGACGCAAATTTCTCGCTACGGGTCCTCGTCAATCTCGGCCTCTGTCCCCCGCCGCCTCTAGCGCCAGCGAGGGCCTTGAGGACCAGATGAAGGAAGAAGAACTCATCGTTGCTGAACAAGAGATGGAGGAGGACGCCGCGGCGGCGGACCGCGGTGCATGGGCCGGCTCCTGGGTCTGCCAGGACGACCTGGACTGGCTCTACCGAACCAGACGCATCCCCGCCGGCATCGCCACTCGCCTTCCTTCTAATGAACTGGCCCCCTCACCCAATCCGGGCGAGTTTGTCGTGTTCTTGTCCCATTTCCAACGGGGCTTCGGCTTGCCGGTGAGTGATTTTTTCCGGGACTGGCTCGGTACGTACCAACTCCAGCCGCACCACCTTCCAGCCAACGCCATCACCTCTCTCTCTGCCTTTGCTTCTACGATCAAAGGCTACGCCGGACTATGGCCCACGAAGGAGCTATGGATCCGGTTCTTCGGCCTTCGTCGCAATGTCATTCCCAACATCCATGCTGATCCAGAGGACAAGCGGCTCACTCAATTCGGAGGGGCCTCCATTTCACCCCGGAGGTTTTCCATCTTTCCCCGGGTCACCGGGTTAGAGTCTTGCAAAGGATGGGCCCGAACCTTCTTCTATGCCAGAATACGGGCACTGAAGACTTGATCCGGTTGCTTCCCTACACTCCGGGTCCACCTAACCCGGATCTGTCGGATGAGATCCCCAAGAAGCCCACAGCCTTGGCCAACCAAGTGAACAAAAGGTTCGCGGAGCTGAAGGAGCTCGGGCTACACAACGAAGATGCCATGATCACTTTTGTGCGTAACCGAATCTCACCCCTCCAGAAGCGCACCCACAAGCTGTGCCACATGAGATTCGGCCGCGATCCTAACCGGACCTCATCCTTCGAGCTGAGCAACACGGAGATTTATCGCCGGGTTAAGGCTCTCTTCACCACTCACAAGGACTTCTCCACTGAGTGGACTTGGGGGATTGAGCATTTCTGCCGTGACCGGCTTCCTCCCATGGTAAGTTTCATGTTGCAAACTTAACCCGGACTAACTACATGTCAGTTATTGTTGCATTTTTTTTGACTCTTTTGTTCGTCCTTTTCCTCAGCAATTCCTTCAGCAGACCCTCGAGGACGGCACCGATCCGACCCTTAAGTGGGCGCCGGACCGGGAGACTCCGGATGAGAAAGAGCCGGACCAGGAGATGTTCCTCCCCATGACTGACACCACGAAACGACCCACGGGTAAATCCTCTTCTATTAGAGATTGGCCCGATGATGAAGATGACTCGGATATCGAGGTGATTGAACCTTTTGAGGCTGTCCCCCTTTCTTTTGCTTTTCCGCCATCAGCTCACCCTGGCGGTCATATCCACGAGGATCCCCCTCTCGCTATGGGCGAACCTGTTCCGGTGGCATCGAAGAAGAAACGCGGGGCTTCTTCAAGTTCTTCCTCCAGACCTTCCCAGCCCGTTAAAAGGAGAAAGAAGTCCGGGGACAAGACTGCCTCCAAACCAGTAGGCAAGGCCCTGGCACGAAGGGCTCGGAAACCCAAGGAGGCCGAAACCTCGGATGCGTAAGCCATTCTTTCTTCTGTAACTTGTTCTTCCTTACTTCATCGTAATTTTTCTTCTGACATTATTTGATTTTGCAGGGCTCCGGTGGAGGTCCCTCAATGTGGATCTAGCATCTCTTCACCTCTCTGACCTAGCCCTTATCCCCGTTGTGACGACGAGTCACGCCCGCTGAGCCCTATTCCAGAGGGTTTTGCGGCTGCTCCGGGTTCAGCTCCACCTCGGCAAGAGGAGGGTAACCATGGAGCAGGGGAGACCGGCCCAGCCGGAGCAACGTCATCCACCGCCTTGACAACGCCTCAACCAGCAGCCACTGAGGCTACTTCAGCTCTAGCACCAGTTCCAGTACCAGCAACCAGACCAGCACCACCTCCAACCTCGGCATCAGCACCAACTCCGGCAGCGAAAGCTTCAGCGCCGGCACCAAGTCCAGCAGCGAGAGTACCAGCGCCTAGTTCCTCTGCATCTTCCGAGTCTTCTCAACCTTGGCAAGGAACTACCTTGGCAATTTCTAAGGGGAAAACCGCTGCTACGGCTTCCTCTACCCAGCAAGCCAAGGGCAAGAAGGCTCCAGATGCTGCCAAGCCCACTTCCGTCGAGTCTGGGCAGCGCACCCTTGTGTCAATGCTCCCCAAGAAAACACCAGCAGCAAAGGACGCGCCTGCCGAGCAAACCGATGCCCAGCAGTTGGTTCTGCACACCAGCCCCGCCCTTGCCTTGGTGGAGAGGAAAGAAGCGCATGCAAAGGGCTTGGTGACGCCCCATATGCCCACCGGTGAACGGTACCCTCCGAGCCTGATGGAATTTGTTATGAATTGGAACAAGGCAGAGATAGTTCAGGATTCTAATCTCCCGGAAAAGTTCGGTCTTGCCGAGTTTTCCGCTCAGATGAACATAGCGGCAAAGGCAATCAACCTCGCTGGGCGTATGATGGAGGTACGTCGCTTCCCCTTTACAAGTTGTAGATAATAACCATTAGTCCCCGAGCCTCCGGGGAGTAACTTGTTACTCGGCCAGATGGTCTTTTAGAAAACTAACGTAGCTCCATGAGAACTTTGAATATGCACACACCTAGAGCCGGGTTAAGTTCCACTTGGCCCGGATTTTAGTACACTTCGAATATACACACACCTAGAGCTAGGTTAAGTTCCACTTGGCCCGGATTTTATTATACTTCGAATATGCACACACCTAGAGCCGGGTTAAGTTCCACTTGGCCTGGATTTTAGTACACTTCGAATATGCACACACCTAGAGCCGGGTTAAGTTCCACTTGGCCCGGATTTTAGTACACTTCGAATATGCATACACCTAGAGCCGGGTTAAGTTCCACTTGGCCCGGATTTTAGTACACTTCGAATATGCACACACCTAGAGCCGGGTTAAGTTCCACTCGACCCGGATTTTAGTACACTTCGAGTATGCACACACCTAGAGCCGGGTTAAGTCCCACTTGGCCCGGATTTTAGTACACTTCCAACATGCATCAAGCTGACTTAAGTTTTTGTATCCCTTTTAGGTGACCACCAACCGCCGGAGTGCTGAATTCCAACGCTTGCTGGATACCCACAAGAATCTACACACAAAGCAGGCTGCACTTATTGCGGAATACGAGAAGAGGGGTAAATTTCTTCCTTAACGCTCCTTCGTTTTGCTTCATTTTCCTTTGCCGGATTAATCTGATTGCTCGGTTTCCGCAGCTAGGGTGGAGGCTGAGAACAAGATAATGCGGAAGAACTTGGAGTAGATCAAGGGTACGTCCTTTTTGTCTATCTTTATCATGCTTTCCATCGGCTTTTCCTCCTTGGCTCGGCAAACATTCATACCTCGGCACTGCCAGGCCAACGCACTATTTCAGCATCGCTTGAAGATAGTGTGCCCCTGCCTGATGTGATGCTACATTTTCTCGAACAAGCAGGGCAGCACCAAGCCGAGCTAAAGAAGAAAGATGATGAGCTCGCCCTCCTCCAGACCAAAGACGATGAGATAGTCAAGCTCAAGGCTGAGATGGCTAAGATGAAGGCACAGCACCAAACTGAGCTAAAAAAGGCTGGCCAGGACTACACCAAAGAACGTGAGCGCCTCAAACTCCAAAATGCTAAGGACCGTGAGCTTCTTCAGGAAGCCGAGGTCAAACGTGAGTCGGCGAATGCTGAGCTTGAGCAGCTTCGGAAGAGGCGTGATGCTTGTACCAAGGAACTGACCCGGATTCATAGCCACATCTCACATAATTTCTTTTCCCTTATCCGCTTTATTTCCCCGGGTTACTTCATACTTCTTGTTTTCTCAACTTCGTCCTTTGCCTTGTTTCCCAGGCCACTTTCTAGAGGGTACTGCTATTGCAAGTGCTGCTGTTGCCAATTTCTGCCGAGAAAGGGGTACTCCCGTCGCTCCTGGCAGTGAGAGAATTCCCTTTGACATGGAGGACCTATTGGTCAGCCTGTCGTATCGCGTGGAAATCATTAAGAACTACGGCAAAGATCTCCTTGATGTTTCAGTCCGAGTCTTCAACACTTTCTGGCCCGCTGATGACGCTCCGGAGGGAGTTACACATCTCGCTGAAAAGCTTTCAGAAATCGAGACCCAGCTCGACCTCTGGAGAGAGTCCGCTAGACGTGTCGCAGCTGATACCATCCTTCACCACATTCTGACGTGGTATGAGAAGATAGATCTCAGCCTCCTCACACGCCTGCACACAGAATCCAAATGGACAGACGACCCGGAGTGGGTAGCTTGGCGCCAGGCTTGCGCCCACAGCCTCATCGAATATGCCCCCATTCACGAATGGACTGAGGGTCCGATCTTCCTGGAAGTCGCTGGCGAAGAAGAAGTTGAGAACGTTGAAGATGATTCGGGTGAGGACGAAGAGGACACTGCCTCGGATATCGAAGAGGGCGACGATGATGCCAAACTTCCTCCCGCTGCTCCTTAGTAAAAACACTTGAAAATTTATGAGATCCTCGGTATGCCGGGTGGAATTGTATTCCAAACACATGTGATATTTTTCTACTAAGTGCTTATGCCGGAGTAACTTGGGCATAGGCCCCGAGTTCCTTTTTCTTGTTCGTTCAATCTTTTGGCTCGGATTGTGTCTACCTTGATTCGGTTTTACAACTTACAATCCGAGCTTCAAAATTGTTTTAACAATACTAGGAAACTTTTAGACTTAGCTCAAAAATAAAACTGTATAACAACTTGAAAATGAATACGTGGTTAGTCCGAAACACAAACGTCGGCTCGAATAAATTCTTTTCCTTAGTCGTTTTTCATGTGCTACGCAATTCCAAACTTGTTCTCTTGCTTGCCATGAAGCGAATTCTTGTTGGATAGCAGCAAGTCAAAGAGTTGGGTTTTTGGTGCTCACACACTACTAATCCGAGTTAAGTAGAATAACTTATTCCAGCTGACGCGCAGAAAACAACAAACATTATTAAGGCAGACCCCGAGTTACTGCTCGAGGTGCCAACATTTCATTGATAAGCTCATTGCTGACATACATACCAACATATGAGATAACTCGGATACATACGCTCTTTAGTTAAGTGTAGAAAGGACGAAGTAGAGCTATATTCCATGGTTGCTTAGATTCCTCTCCGGACCTGTCCGCCTTGTTCTTTTCCTGTGGCTTTGCATCTATAAGATAGTAAGAATCGTTGTGCAATGGTTTGCTCACGATGAATGGCCCTTCCCATGGGGGGGATAATTTATGCATTCTAGTAGTACGTTGTACCAACCGGAGCACCAGATCGCCTTCCCGAAAGACTCGGGGGCACACTTTCCGGCTGTGATAGCGTCGGAGATTTTGCTGATATATGGCGGATTTGGACAGTGCCAGTTCTCTCGCTTCTTTCAGCAGATCAACATCATTTTGCCGGGCTTCTTGCACTTCGGCTTCTGTGTATTGGGTGACCCTAGGCGAATCATGCTCTATGTCGGCTGGTAATACAGCTTCTGCCCCATATACCAGAAAGAATGGCGTATAGCCTGTTGATCGATTGGGAGTTGTTCTTAAGCTCCACAGTACCGCTGGTAGTTCTTCTATCCAGCACCCTGCTGATCTTTGCAGCGGCTCAATGAGCCGGGCTTTTATCCCGATAATACTAATCCGTTGGATCTTTCCACTTGTCCGTTCGATGCGGGGTGGGCTACCGAGGCTACGTCCAGCCGGATCCTCTTATCCCGGCAGAAACGCGCAAATGCTCCTTCCGCAAAATTCGTGCCATTATCAGTTATGATACTGTGAGGGTAGCCGTATCTCAAGATGATATCTTTGAGAAACGTTACGGCCGTAGCTCCATCACATTTTCTTATAGGCTTTACCTCAATCCACTTCGTAAACTTGTCCACCGTTACCAGAATGTGAGTCATATTTCCCCTTGCTGGTTTGAACGGGCCAACCATATCCAAGCACCATACAGCAAATGGCCAAGTGATTGGGATGGTCTTGAGTTCCGACATTGGCATATGTGTCTTGGTAGCGTACCTCTGACAACCATTACATTTTCTCACCAGATATTCCGCTTGCTCTAAGGCATTTGGCCAGTAGAATCCGTGCCGAAAAGCTTTTGCTACCAAGGCTCAGGATGAGGCATGATGCCCGCACTCCCCCTGATGTATATCTCGGATGATTTCAATCCCTTCTTCTGGGTCAACACACCGCTGGAGGACATTGGTCACACTTCGTTTGTATAGCTCGGAATTGATGATCGTGTAGGCCTTTGCCCTCCTCTATGTTTGCCTGGACAGCACCTCCTCAGTGGGTAACGTTCCATCTTTTAGGAATTGAAATATAGGTAGTGCCCAAGCCGGTATTGGTCGCACGGGGAACACATCCCCGTCTATCTCCATCTGATCCACCGGCAAAACTTCAACCGGATCACGCTGAGCAGTTCCCGGGTTTTGCGTAGCAGTCCCCGGGTCTGCCCAGGCAGTCCCCGGGTTTCGCGCACCACTTCCTGTGTCAACGTCCATGGGCACAGCTCCGGATTCGGTGTCCTCCAGGACATAGATTGACTCGGATTCTGGGGATGGCCTGATGGATGGTTTCCTGAGGTGCTCTAACGCTACACCCGGTGGAATTGCTTATCTGGTTGACCCGAGCTTCGACAGCATGTTGGCAGCCTCATTTTCCACCCGGGGTACATGATGAAATTCGCATCCCTCAAAGTAACCAGATATCTTCTACACATGAAATCTGTATAGTGCCATGTTTGGATCAAGGGCGTACCACACTCCGGACACTTGCTGCACCACCAAATCCGAGTCGCCAAAGCATATGATCCGACGTATGCCAATTTCTTTTGCTACCTTGAGACCATGCACAAGTGCTTCATACTCAGCGACATTGTTTGATGCCATGAAATGGATCTGCAGCACATATTTCAACTGGTCCTTTTTTGGCGACGTGAGTACCACTCCGGCACCTAGCCCGGTTTTGGTTTTTGATCCATCAAAGTGCATTCGCCAATAGTCCGGATCAGGAAGTGGTGGTTCGTACTGCACCTCAGCCCAATCCACGAAAAAGTCCGCCACAGCTTGAGATTTGATGGCTTCTCTTCTGTCATATTGCGGAGCATAAGGAGCTAGTTCAATTGCCCATTTTGCAATTCTGCCGCTTGCATCCTTGTTACTCATTATCTCGGATATGGGGGCCTCACATATGACCCGGATGGGATGCTCCTCAAAGTAGTGCTTCAGTTTCTTGGCAGCCATGTACACGCCATATGCCACTTTTTGATAATGTGGGTAGTTCTGCTTTGAGGCTGACAACACTTCACTCAAATAATACACCGGCCTTTGCACCGACTTACCTTCCTCATCGCGCTCCACCACTATCACTGCACTTACAACTCGGTTGGTTGCGGCTATATAGAGTAACATTGGCTCCTTTTATAGTGGTGAGGCTAGCACTGGTGCTGTGGCTAACATCTTCTTCAGGTGGGTAAAGGCTTCATCGGCCTGTGGTGTCCAAATGAACTTATCCGACGTTTTCATTAGTTGGTAAAGAGGCAATGCCTTTTCACCCTACCGACATACAAACCGACTTAACGAGGCTAGGCAACCTGTGAACTTCTGGACATCGTTAAGAGACTTCAGCAGTTCCATTCGTTCGATGGCCCGGATTTTGGTTGGATTAACCTCGATACCTCGGCTGGAAACAAGAAAGCCGAGCAATTTTCCGGCCGGGACACCAAAGGTGCATTTTTCCGGGTTAAGTTTCATCCGGAACCTTCTTAGGTTCGCAAACGTTTGCCTGATATTGTCAAGGAGCGTTTTGCTTTCCTTGGTCTTGATAACCACATCATCCACGTACACCTGTACATTTTGACCTATTTGGTCGTGCAAACATTTTTTCATACATCTCTGGTACGTTGCCCCTGCATTACGTAAACCAAACGGCATGGTGCGATAGTAATAAGCCCCATACAGGGTAATAAACGTAGTCTTTATTTGATCATCCGGATTCAAAGGTATCTGGTGGAAACCAGAATATGCATCAATGAATGACAACAGTTCACATCCAGCAGTTGAGTCTATGACCTGATCTATTCTTGGCAGCGGAAATGGATCTTTCGGACACGCCTTGTTCAGGTTCGTGTAATCAATACACATGCGCCAAACCACTGCCACATTCGGGTCATCCTTCTTCTTCTCCACCAGCACCGGATTAGACAGCCAATCCAGGTAAAGAACCTCCATGATAAATCCCGCAGCTAGCAATCGAGCTATCTCATCCCCAATGACTTTCCTCCTATCTTCGGCAAAGCGGCGGAGTGGTTGGTTGAGCGGCTTAGCTCCGGGTCTCACATTTAAAGAGTGCTCGGCCCACTCCCTCGGAACACCTTGTAAGTCCTGTGTGGACCAAGCAAAAATGTCCCGGTTCTCACGGAGGAAGCTGACGAGCTCGCTTTCCTATTTATCACTTAGCCCGGCACCAATTGTTACGGTGTGCTCTGGGAACATGTCATCAACAGGAACCTTCTTGGTATCTTTTGTGGCCTGGAAGGAAACGGATCTATGCGGGTTACTGAGCGCCGGCATATACTGCTGCGCGGACTGAGCCAAAGCTGCCACTTCTTGAATTTTCCTTTTTTGCTGCGCAATCACAAGTGACTCGGCTAAGTTTGATCCGGCCGACGCACACTCCATGGAACGTCGGAAGTCCCCAGCAATGGTAATCACTCCATTCGGTCCGGGCAATTTCATCTTCAAGTAGCTAACGTGACAGCTTGCCATGAACTTGCTCAGGGCTGGTCTTTCGAGTAATGCATGGTAAGCAGTTTCCAAGTTCACCACTTCGAACTCCAGATTTTCAGTTCGGCAGTTGTCTCTTATGCCGAACAACACGTCAACCCGGAATTTGCCTATGGGCTCACAAGAAATGTCGGGCACAATGCCATGGAAAGTTGTCCTCGTGGCCTAGAGCATGTTCTCCGAGATACCTAACATGCGCATTGTGTCCGCATACATGATATTTATGCTACTGCCATTGTCGATCAACACCTTTGAGAATCTTAAGTTAATGCTAGGTCCAATGAATGTAGGATCCAGCCCCAACGCATACGTACCAGGGCTTGGCATGAGCTTGGGATGATCCCTGATGCTCCAGGTGATTTCCTGATCGGACCAAGGCATGTACCTCGTCACTACAGGCATTACTGCATTCACCTCCATATGCCTACACTGCAAGCTTTTTCTATCAGTTTCCTCTGTGGTGAACACACAGTAGCTCTGGTGATGCTCCCTGTACTCGTTTCTCCCCTCATTTCCGGAGTGCCTCTGATCCGGCTGATGATGATTTTCTACCTGATGCACTACATCCCTCCTCTCATTGTTATCATACCTCGGCGGAGGGGGAGGCAACATTAGCTGTTGCGTGTTCGCTCCGGAGAGCAGTTGCTGCTGGGGTAACTCCTGCCGAGGCTGATCATTCCAGGGTGCTTGAGCATTCCCCGAACCACCTTGCTCGATCTTGCGCATCCACTCACATTGCCTCGTCGTATGACCCGCTAGGTTGTTCGGATTTGGCGTGTGAAACTTACACGGCTGGTCCAACATCGACTCGTAGGTATACCTCGGACAGTCTTTCCTTTCTTGCCACTGCTTCTTTTGTTCCGGTGTCCAAGTTTTCTTTCCATCGTTCCTTGGAGTCCATTGCCCTCCAGTTTTCTGGCGCTGGCTACCCCCTGCTCCGGGGTGATCTTGATTCACAGCTGCAACTTGGTGCAAACCGTACCGGTGGTCCGGTCTATCATCTCTCCTTTTTCCTCTGTAGTCATTCCTCCGGGATGATCCGGCTCCATCTCTCTGATAGTACTCATTGCTTGACTCGTTTGACGCGAGCCTTGGTTGGGTCGGATCACCCAACGCATACGAATCTGCAATCCGGATCATTTCTGCCAACGTAGCTTGCATTTTCCTTTGCAACTTCATCCACAGCTCGCTTCCATATCTACACCCCTGTGCAAACCACACTATGGCTTGTGATTCTATCACGCCCTCACATGAGTTTCTCACGGTACACCACCGGGTCAAGAACTCCCGGTCTGTCTCATTAGGTCTTTGCTTGCATATAGCTAGGGTCTGTGGCCTATTTGGCCTCTGATATGTACTCGAGAAATTGCTGATGGACATTTCCTCAAAGTCTATCCAGCAGTTGATGCTTCCTGGTGGCAAATTGTTCAGCCATACCCTTGTCGGGCCTTCCAACGTCTGGGGTACGCATCGTACTGCCCATCTCAAGTTGCCAGTGGCAATTTTCATAGCTGTAGCATAGTTTATCAGCCAATCCTCCGGCTTGGTACTACCGTCATACGTCTTTGTGCCCCTGGGCAACTGAAAGTTCAGTACTGGTGGCTCTTTCATGATCCGGGGTCCAAAACATGCTGGACCCGGTGGACCTTGGCATTCAATCTGTTCCGACCTATACAGTCGATCCAGTTTCAACCTTGCATCATTCGGCATCAAATCCCTGCTTCCCAATCTCGACCCTATCACATGATAGTCCGGTCTTGGGTACCATGCGTTAGCCATCTCCGAATCACCATCGTTGTACCGGTTTTGCTCTTGTGGCGCACCTTTCTGTTACATACCTCGGCCGGCACTGTGCTCTTGCCTTGGTATGTTCCGCTGCTGCGGTTGTCCTGCTCCAGCCGAATTTCGCTGTCCGGCATTGCCGTTGACAACGTTCCCTTGACCGGCATTGCCTTGGTCGCGGTTACCTCGGCCAGCTTCGCCTCGGCTCACACTCCGTTGATCATCATTTTTCTGCGCTTTTTTTCCTTTCCCTGCCCGCGTCGGGTCATACGGGACGATCTGTTTGTTCCGTCTGACCGAGGTTACCACCTCTTCTCTCCTTGGACCACCATGAGGGGACGATGTGGCTCCAGCGGATTTCTCCGGATTACCCACTACCGAATGGACGATCTTGGAGGCTCCAGCTCTCTCTGGGTTAGCGCTGAGCAGTTCCTCGTTTTGCCTATTTGCAATCCGAACCAGCTCGTTAATCCTATCTTGCTGTCTTTGCCGGGATTCACCCGTCAGTCCCTCTAACTCGGACGCAGCTGCATCCGCTGCTCTGAGGTTCTTGGCTGGGGTACTATACCTCGGCAGCCCCACGGACAAACAGTTTTCTGATTCCTCAATTCCAGCATCACCCTCTCTGTTCATCTCTCTCATGAGATTTCTCCCTTTCACTTTTACATTAGCAACTTTGTTCGCCTTAGCGTACTCACGCAGCGCCATGTTCTGATACCACTCTATAACACCCTCGAATCGGCCCTATGCAAGTTTTAGACCTTTCCGCCAAACCCACATAGAAACGATTCAAGGACGCCCACCAGGCACTTTCATGCGGGTGGAAAACGAAGTAATACCATTACACAACAGTCCTCGATGGGACCCACAGAACATATATATATACAACACGACTCCAAGAGTCAAGAATACAGATATACACTACAAAGACCCAAATCACCTTGAAAACGATACAGCGTCCGAGTACGGACAAGATGCAAATGGGGCTAAGAGCCCTGAAGAATAACCAATGGCGTCCATAACCCTGCCCAGGCCAAGCCGGAAGGGTAACCCTGCTAACGACGTCGATCTCAAACCTGCTAAAACAAAAGGGGTGCCGACAAAGGGCAAAGGAAAAAGAGGAGCGTCAGTACTGAGGCCAGTACACGGCGAGGCTAGAATTCGGCGGCTCTCGCCTACATAGGTATGGTGGAATGAAGCGGTAGCGCAGCGGCACTAAACAACCTATAGAGACTTGGTATCATTGGCGGCTATTAGAGAGGGGTAAGAAAGACCTATTCGGATCCTACCTGATACTAACACCAAACATACCCATCCTGGTATCCCCCCCCCCTTCGAGACCAAACGAGGAAGTTAAACCGAGGAACTCACACAGTTGGCAGTTTTATTAATTCCATTATAGTTGAAGCTCTTACTATTCAGATATAGATAGCATGAGTCATCCTGAAGCATAAGTAGTGGGCAGTTTTAATCACCATTTCGTTGTAGTTGGAACATTTACTAGTCAGATATCATTGTCTTGAGGAATCCCAAAACCTAGCAGTTGTTGGCACTTTTATCACATTCCATTGGAGTGCAATACTTACTAGGCATGTATAACAAGACACAAGGAACCCCAGCTCCACCAGTTGTTGGCATTTTAATATCCATTCCGTTATACTTGAGCTGATTACTAGTCACATATTAAGTCAAATTTATAGCACTACTTTAGTTATGCTTGTCTATGATCGAGATACTGTGCTCCAAGTCGTCCATAACCGCGGACACGACTTTCAGAAAGATTTACCCTGCAGGGGGTGCACAAATAGCAACACACACACGATCAACCTCGGAAAAACCAAATCAAAACCCAACAAGGCTTTCACGACAAAGGAATCACAAGATTCATAAAATATTTTAGGGGGCCACCCTACTAAGCTACCAGCAACGAAGTTGGCCTGCTCCGGAACGGACCCAGGGTTTGCGAGAACGGCTGTAAACGACTGGGAACCCGAAAGGGTGACTGGGCTTGTCGATACCGCAAAATCGTGCCGCGATCCAAAACAGTATAGGTGCTTCACGCACAATCTTAAATAAAGCAGTAAAGCATGGCATAAGTACAGGATAGTAATAACACCCCAAACTAGTTTGTGGCCCCAAGAAATAAGAAATGAATCAAGCTCTGGCTAAGGGGGATTCATAGACTCTCCCGTATGTGGATAGTGCGAATAGTCAAGGAACAGGTATCAAGTACTCGAGGTCCTACGGGACACAAGTGAGTGTGGAAGAACCAAATAACATCTATTGCCCACCGATGCCTCTGCATTAGTTATATCTAGCATTTTAATAGTTGTATTTAAAGTCATGATCATCTCCACCATTAAGCATCTCCACCATTAAGCATGTGCCAACCTTCCAATAATGGTGGAACAACAACGACGTGAAGCAGCACATGAGCAAGCAACTACGACTCGCAAGGCCGACTATTTATCAAACAACAGGCAATAGGATGTGTCCAAGGCAATATAGGGGCTGCAAGGAATATAAATGGTGCACGGAAACTAAAGCATCGCAATACGGGTAGCAATAGATCAACATGAGGAAGTAAAGATTATAAATGCAAAATAGGTAGAAAGGGGGAGAATGCTCTCCTGGAAAAACACTGCCGACGGAACATATCCGGAGAACTTGTCGATACTCGCATCCACTCATCGGCCCAATCCGCGAAGAAGCAAACACTAGAAGAAACACCGGATGCAATATTTAATACTACGGCAAAAGATCCGGCATGATTATGCTATGATGCAGATGCGGTGCAATTAGGCAATATTAAGCGGAACCGGGGCCCCGACAATTAGTTATATGGTTCAAGTTATTTATCTACTCCGCAATGTAATTGTTGTCTTAACAGGGCAAATCATGGCATCGGTTCGCTATGCAATTTAAATGGAGTCCGGAATGAGACAACAATATCCCGCATATAGACTCCATATTTAATCATGCGGTGAATCGGCATAATGCCCCCAAACCACAGACAGGTATGCATGCATGAACAATTTAATATGCGACAGTTGATGATGTCATATTATAAAAATAGGGGCTTAGGGTCACACATCTGGGTTCGGAAGATCTTGGGTTCCGGGGGTTCGGGGTTCGGACTCAGGGATCGGTCTTCGGGGTCGGAGAACTTGGCGCGGCAGGGTTCGGTCGTCGGATCTTGGATCGGGTCGTCGGTTTTCCCGGGCCGAAGGACTTGGCATCCGAGAGACGATCTTGGCGTTGCATGTCGACGAACTTCGGGTACGGGGTCTCAGGGTTCCCACGTAGGAGATCTTGCATCGGCATCGATTACTTCGAATGGTACCGCGATGGTCTTTGGGGTAACACTTGGAACAAACGAGCGCGGTGGTAGGTCTTGTTGATATTCACTTCACTTCAGCCCTACGACATCACTAGACCATCAGCACGAAACACCACTTGGTCACTAGATCAGCACCATCCTAGCATCACAACACCAAAGGCAGCCAAAACATCAACACGGTAGCAGTAGCACCACCACACGTTGAGGAACATGAGCCGAACCAAACACACAGGTAAACAGAGACATGGTGGACGTGTGCCACATACTGTCTGCCGATGTTGGACGCGAGAGCAGCGGTGTCGGGGACGCCATGAGTGGCCGCTGCGTGAGGAAGGGGCGACGGCGCTGGGCAGGGTCCGAGCGACAAGGAGGAGCAGATGGCCGGGGACAGGAGACACGGCGCACGGATAGAGGATGGCGGCCGGAGGCGAGGTCGCGCAGGAGGGCGGCCGGAGGCGAACTGGGCTCGCTGGCGGCTAGCGAGGTGGAGAGGAGCGGGGCCAGAGGCGCTCGGGGCCAGGCTAGATGGGGCGGCGGATGATGCAGGCGCGGTGACGAGGTGGCCTGGGACTGCAGCGACGAGCGGCACAAGGCGATGGCGTGCAGGGGCCGGCGAGGGGAGGGCCCGACGGTGGTGGAGCTCTTGGATGACGCTGGGCGACCGTAGGGGTGCGGCGGGGCGACGCCGCGGCATGAGGAGGGAGGGGCGGATGCGGCGGCGACTGGGTCGCGGAGAGGCAGCCGAGGCGGGGAGGAGGTGCGGCGGCGGGATGGTTAGGAGCTCTGGCGGCAGGGCGCAGGAGCAGGAGATGGTGGCGATGGGGAATCGTGGAGGGAGGGACGGTAGGTGGCGACATGCCTGGGGCTGCGTGTCGTGGCAGGGGCCGCGTGCGGAAAAGACAAGAGGGTGGGGCCAGGGGATCGGGTCGGGTGGCCCAGGAGCGGGACGGGATCCCGAGGTGGTCGGCACGGGGTGGGCAGGAGCGTGCGACGCGCGGGTGCAAGGAGGTGGGTCTAGGTCGGTCGCGTGCGTGCGCTGGTGTCGTGCTACGCGGCGAGGAAGGACGTGAGAGGGAGCGGGGTGGTGGCGTACGGGACACGGGGTGGGGCTACGGTCGGGATGTGGGCGAGACCAGGTCAGTCAGGTTGCGTGCTGCGTTGCAGCATGCAGGTGCGTGCGACCGGGCAGGTGTGCGGGTCGGGCTACAGGCGGCAGTTGGGCGGAAGTTGGTGGTGGGGGGACGCGCCCAGGTGGCGGCGGGGTGGAGGCTGGTTGGGGTGGTGGCTGGGTTAGGTAGGGAGAGAGGGAGGGATGGGGTAGGTGGGTGGTTAGGGTTTAGACTAGGAAGGAGGTGGCCGGCTAGGCTTTGGGCCTGGCTGGCTGCCTCCAAAAAAAACAACTTAAACTTTTATTTATTTAAAACGAGGTTTTTGCAAACCGTTTTTAGGGAAACCAAAATATTCTAGAGACCCAGGTTTTTAGTTTGAAATAAAGGCGGGGTATTTAGAAAACCAAAACTAGGCTCTTCGAAAATAGTTTCGGACAAACAGATGCATGATGATGAGATGCTCAAATGCAATGTGGCATGATGACATGAGCATGCGGTCATGATGATGCAATGCACAAAAACACAGCGATTTTCTAGTAGTGGTTTTAGCGGGATGCCACAATTCAACACCACTAACAAGGGATCTCGCCCTCGAGATCTGCCTTGTGGTACCGGGAAGAAGGTCGGCGATCTGAATCTTCTCGCTTCATGTAGATCCTCGCGACACCACTAACAAGAGGTCGTTGTCCATGGTCGTCGAGAAAACACTCCGGGAACAAAGGACAAAGGTAAAGGTATCAAGAGATAAGGCCACCTTTAACTTCCGTGGATGGAGCGAAATTGCTTGATCCACCGATTCAATGTACAAGAGCGAATGATAAGAGTAGTCGGATGGTGATCAGTCCATCGCGCACCCAAAGCATTACCCTGCACATGAATAGGAGAACTACGCAACCAACTCTCAGAATCAGACTGAAGATCTCAACAAGCGAGGTTTAGAACAGAAGAGTGATGCAAACTCTGCATCAGATCTGCCGCAGCTGATGATGACGTCGCATTGGGACCACCAGAAGATACAAAGAAACATCGTATGAAAAGACACAATGATCAGGTTTTGCGATGGTTCCATTGGCATGAACAACACATGCTCAAGGTATACTCCAACTTCACCAATGCGCATCCTTCTCATATGCTTTTCAACGATACAGATATCTGTCAAGGGGAAAATACGGATAAAGAGTTCAAGGACAAAAGATTGGATGAAGGTACAACAGCCGAGAAGAAGATTGAAGATTGTAGAACCACCGTTATAAAGGGAGGAAGCGAAACCCTGAAGGTACGACAGAAACCCAACCACGGGAAATCCTGGACTCGAAGAAAAGATAAGAGAGTAGAACCAAAACACGCAGAGGTAAGAGAAGAACAGCAGAGGGGTAAGGAGTAAAAGCAGACCTAATCAGATCTATCCAACCGATTTTCCAAAATAGTTTTAACACTCTACTTCGGCTATTAGCTAGGTTATCCTATAGGCTGGACAAGTGGGGTATCGCAACTGCTGAGCTCTGATACCACTCTATAACACCCTCGAATCGGCCCTATGCAAGTTTTAGACCTTTCCGCCAAACCCACGTAGAAACGATTCAAGGACGCCCACCAGGCACTTTCATGCGGGTGGAAAACGAAGTAATACCATTACACAACAGTCCTCGATGGGACCCACAGAACATATATATATACAACACGACTCCAAGAGTCAAGAATACAGATATACACTACAAAGACCCAAATCACCTTGAAAACGATACAGCGTCCGAGTACGGACAAGATGCAAATGGGGCTAAGAGCCCTGAAGAATAACCAATGGCGTCCATAACCCTGCCCAGGCCAAGCCGGAAGGGTAACCCTGCTAACGACGTCGATCTCAAACCTGCTAAAACAAAAGGGGTGCCGACAAAGGGCAAAGGAAAAAGAGGAGCGTCAGTACTGAGGCCAGTACACGGCGAGGCTAGAATTCGGCGGCTCTCGCCTACATAGGTATGGTGGAATGAAGCGGTAGCGCAGCGGCACTAAACAACCTATAGAGACTTGGTATCATTGGCGGCTATTAGAGAGGGGTAAGAAAGACCTATTCGGATCCTACCTGATACTAACACCAAACATACCCATCCTGGTATCCCCCCCCCCTTCGAGACCAAACGAGGAAGTTAAACCGAGGAACTCACACAGTTGGCAGTTTTATTAATTCCATTATAGTTGAAGCTCTTACTATTCAGATATAGATAGCATGAGTCATCCTGAAGCATAAGTAGTGGGCAGTTTTAATCACCATTTCGTTGTAGTTGGAACATTTACTAGTCAGATATCATTGTCTTGAGGAATCCCAAAACCTAGCAGTTGTTGGCACTTTTATCACATTCCATTGGAGTGCAATACTTACTAGGCATGTATAACAAGACACAAGGAACCCCAGCTCCACCAGTTGTTGGCATTTTAATATCCATTCCGTTATACTTGAGCTGATTACTAGTCACATATTAAGTCAAATTTATAGCACTACTTTAGTTATGCTTGTCTATGATCGAGATACTGTGCTCCAAGTCGTCCATAACCGCGGACACGGCTTTCAGAAAGATTTACCCTGCAGGGGGTGCACAAATAGCAACACACACACGATCAACCTCGGAAAAACCAAATCAAAACCCAACAAGGCTTTCACGACAAAGGAATCACAAGATTCATAAAATATTTTAGGGGGCCACCCTACTAAGCTACCAGCAACGAAGTTGGCCTGCTCCGGAATGGACCCAGGGTTTGCGAGAACGGCTGTAAACGACTGGGAACCCGAAAGGGTGACTGGGCTTGTCGATACCGCAAAATCGTGCCGCGATCCAAAACAGTATAGGTGCTTCACGCACAATCTTAAATAAAGCAGTAAAGCATGGCATAAGTACAGGATAGTAATAACACCCCAAACTAGTTTGTGGCCCCAAGAAATAAGAAATGAATCAAGCTCTGGCTAAGGGGGATTCATAGACTCTCCCGTATGTGGATAGTGCGAATAGTCAAGGAACAGGTATCAAGTACTCGAGGTCCTACGGGACACAAGTGAGTGTGGAAGAACCAAATAACATCTATTGCCCACCGATGCCTCTGCATTAGTTATATCTAGCATTTTAATAGTTGTATTTAAAGTCATGATCATCTCCACCATTAAGCATCTCCACCATTAAGCATGTGCCAACCTTCCAATAATGGTGGAACAACAACGACGTGAAGCAGCACATGAGCAAGCAACTACGACTCGCAAGGCCGACTATTTATCAAACAACAGGCAATAGGATGTGTCCAAGGCAATATAGGGGCTGCAAGGAATATAAATGGTGCACGGAAACTAAAGCATCGCAATACGGGTAGCAATAGATCAACATGAGGAAGTAAAGATTATAAATGCAAAATAGGTAGAAAGGGGGAGAATGCTCTCCTGGAAAAACACTGCCGACGGAACATATCCGGAGAACTTGTCGATACTCGCATCCACTCATCGGCCCAATCCGCGAAGAAGCAAACACTAGAAGAAACACCGGATGCAATATTTAATACTACGGCAAAAGATCCGGCATGATTATGCTATGATGCAGATGCGGTGCAATTAGGCAATATTAAGCGGAACCGGGGCCCCGACAATTAGTTATATGGTTCAAGTTATTTATCTACTCCGCAATGTAATTGTTGTCTTAACAGGGCAAATCATGGCATCGGTTCGCTATGCAATTTAAATGGAGTCCGGAATGAGACAACAATATCCCGCATATAGACTCCATATTTAATCATGCGGTGAATCGGCATAATGCCCCCAAACCACAGACAGGTATGCATGCATGAACAATTTAATATGCGACAGTTGATGATGTCATATTATAAAAATAGGGGCTTAGGGTCACACATCTGGGTTCGGAAGATCTTGGGTTCCGGGGGTTCGGGGTTCGGACTCAGGGATCGGTCTTCGGGGTCGGAGAACTTGGCGCGGCAGGGTTCGGTCGTCGGATCTTGGATCGGGTCGTCGGTTTTCCCGGGCCGAAGGACTTGGCATCCGAGAGACGATCTTGGCGTTGCATGTCGACGAACTTCGGGTACGGGGTCTCAGGGTTCCCACGTAGGAGATCTTGCATCGGCATCGATTACTTCGAATGGTACCGCGATGGTCTTTGGGGTAACACTTGGAACAAACGAGCGCGGTGGTAGGTCTTGTTGATATTCACTTCACTTCAGCCCTACGACATCACTAGACCATCAGCACGAAACACCACTTGGTCACTAGATCAGCACCATCCTAGCATCACAACACCAAAGGCAGCCAAAACATCAACACGGTAGCAGTAGCACCACCACACGTTGAGGAACATGAGCCGAACCAAACACACAGGTAAACAGAGACATGGTGGACGTGTGCCACATACTGTCTGCCGATGTTGGACGCGAGAGCAGCGGTGTCGGGGACGCCATGAGTGGCCGCTGCGTGAGGAAGGGGCGACGGCGCTGGGCAGGGTCCGAGCGACAAGGAGGAGCAGATGGCCGGGGACAGGAGACACGGCGCACGGATAGAGGACGGCGGCCGGAGGCGAGGTCGCGCAGGAGGGCGGCCGGAGGCGAACTGGGCTCGCTGGCGGCTAGCGAGGTGGAGAGGAGCGGGGCCAGAGGCGCTCGGGGCCAGGCTAGATGGGGCGGCGGATGATGCAGGCGCGGTGACGAGGTGGCCTGGGACTGCAGCGACGAGCGGCACAAGGCGATGGCGTGCAGGGGCCGGCGAAGGGAGGGCCCGACGGTGGTGGAGCTCTTGGATGACGCTGGGCGACCGTAGGGGTGCGGCGGGGCGACGCCGCGGCATGAGGAGGGAGGGGCGGATGCGGCGGCGACTGGGTCGCGGAGAGGCAGCCGAGGCGGGGAGGAGGTGCGGCGGCGGGATGGTTAGGAGCTCTGGCGGCAGGGCGCAGGAGCAGGAGATGGTGGCGATGGGGAATCGTGGAGGGAGGGACGGTAGGTGGCGACATGCCTGGGGCTGCGTGTCGTGGCAGGGGCCGCGTGCGGAAAAGACAAGAGGGTGGGGCCAGGGGATCGGGTCGGGTGGCCCAGGAGCGGGACGGGATCCCGAGGTGGTCGGCACGGGGTGGGCAGGAGCGTGCGACGCGCGGGTGCAAGGAGGTGGGTCTAGGTCGGTCGCGTGCGTGCGCTGGTGTCGTGCTACGCGGCGAGGAAGGACGTGAGAGGGAGCGGGGTGGTGGCGTACGGGACACGGGGTGGGGCTACGGTCGGGATGTGGGCGAGACCAGGTCAGTCAGGTTGCGTGCTGCGTTGCAGCATGCAGGTGCGTGCGACCGGGCAGGTGTGCGGGTCGGGCTACAGGCGGCAGTTGGGCGGAAGTTGGTGGTGGGGGGACGCGCCCAGGTGGCGGCGGGGTGGAGGCTGGTTGGGGTGGTGGCTGGGTTAGGTAGGGAGAGAGGGAGGGATGGGGTAGGTGGGTGGTTAGGGTTTAGACTAGGAAGGAGGTGGCCGGCTAGGCTTTGGGCCTGGCTGGCTGCCTCCAAAAAAAACAACTTAAACTTTTATTTATTTAAAACGAGGTTTTTGCAAACCGTTTTTAGGGAAACCAAAATATTCTAGAGACCCAGGTTTTTAGTTTGAAATAAAGGCGGGGTATTTAGAAAACCAAAACTAGGCTCTTCGAAAATAGTTTCGGACAAACAGATGCATGATGATGAGATGCTCAAATGCAATGTGGCATGATGACATGAGCATGCGGTCATGATGATGCAATGCACAAAAACACAGCGATTTTCTAGTAGTGGTTTTAGCGGGATGCCACAATTCAACACCACTAACAAGGGATCTCGCCCTCGAGATCTGCCTTGTGGTACCGGGAAGAAGGTCGGCGATCTGAATCTTCTCGCTTCATGTAGATCCTCGCGACACCACTAACAAGAGGTCGTTGTCCATGGTCGTCGAGAAAACACTCCGGGAACAAAGGACAAAGGTAAAGGTATCAAGAGATAAGGCCACCTTTAACTTCCGTGGATGGAGCGAAATTGCTTGATCCACCGATTCAATGTACAAGAGCGAATGATAAGAGTAGTCGGATGGTGATCAGTCCATCGCGCACCCAAAGCATTACCCTGCACATGAATAGGAGAACTACGCAACCAACTCTCAGAATCAGACTGAAGATCTCAACAAGCGAGGTTTAGAACAGAAGAGTGATGCAAACTCTGCATCAGATCTGCCGCAGCTGATGATGACGTCGCATTGGGACCACCAGAAGATACAAAGAAACATCGTATGAAAAGACACAATGATCAGGTTTTGCGATGGTTCCATTGGCATGAACAACACATGCTCAAGGTATACTCCAACTTCACCAATGCGCATCCTTCTCATATGCTTTTCAACGATACAGATATCTGTCAAGGGGAAAATACGGATAAAGAGTTCAAGGACAAAAGATTGGATGAAGGTACAACAGCCGAGAAGAAGATTGAAGATTGTAGAACCACCGTTATAAAGGGAGGAAGCGAAACCCTGAAGGTACGACAGAAACCCAACCACGGGAAATCCTGGACTCGAAGAAAAGATAAGAGAGTAGAACCAAAACACGCAGAGGTAAGAGAAGAACAGCAGAGGGGTAAGGAGTAAAAGCAGACCTAATCAGATCTATCCAACCGATTTTCCAAAATAGTTTTAACACTCTACTTCGGCTATTAGCTAGGTTATCCTATAGGCTGGACAAGTGGGGTATCGCAACTGCTGAGCTCTGATACCACTCTATAACACCCTCGAATCGGCCCTATGCAAGTTTTAGACCTTTCCGCCAAACCCACGTAGAAACGATTCAAGGACGCCCACCAGGCACTTTCATGCGGGTGGAAAACGAAGTAATACCATTACACAACAGTCCTCGATGGGACCCACAGAACATATATATATATACAACACGACTCCAAGAGTCAAGAATACAGATATACACTACAAAGACCCAAATCACCTTGAAAACGATACAGCGTCCGAGTACGGACAAGATGCAAATGGGGCTAAGAGCCCTGAAGAATAACCAATGGCGTCCATAACCCTGCCCAGGCCAAGCCGGAAGGGTAACCCTGCTAACGACGTCGATCTCAAACCTGCTAAAACAAAAGGGGTGCCGACAAAGGGCAAAGGAAAAAGAGGAGCGTCAGTACTGAGGCCAGTACACGGCGAGGCTAGAATTCGGCGGCTCTCGCCTACATAGGTATGGTGGAATGAAGCGGTAGCGCAGCGGCACTAAACAACCTATAGAGACTTGGTATCATTGGCGGCTATTAGAGAGGGGTAAGAAAGACCTATTCGGATCCTACCTGATACTAACACCAAACATACCCATCCTGGTATCCCCCCCCCCTTCGAGACCAAACGAGGAAGTTAAACCGAGGAACTCACACAGTTGGCAGTTTTATTAATTCCATTATAGTTGAAGCTCTTACTATTCAGATATAGATAGCATGAGTCATCCTGAAGCATAAGTAGTGGGCAGTTTTAATCACCATTTCGTTGTAGTTGGAACATTTACTAGTCAGATATCATTGTCTTGAGGAATCCCAAAACCTAGCAGTTGTTGGCACTTTTATCACATTCCATTGGAGTGCAATACTTACTAGGCATGTATAACAAGACACAAGGAACCCCAGCTCCACCAGTTGTTGGCATTTTAATATCCATTCCGTTATACTTGAGCTGATTACTAGTCACATATTAAGTCAAATTTATAGCACTACTTTAGTTATGCTTGTCTATGATCGAGATACTGTGCTCCAAGTCGTCCATAACCGCGGACACGGCTTTCAGAAAGATTTACCCTGCAGGGGGTGCACAAATAGCAACACACACACGATCAACCTCGGAAAAACCAAATCAAAACCCAACAAGGCTTTCACGACAAAGGAATCACAAGATTCATAAAATATTTTAGGGGGCCACCCTACTAAGCTACCAGCAACGAAGTTGGCCTGCTCCGGAACGGACCCAGGGTTTGCGAGAACGGCTGTAAACGACTGGGAACCCGAAAGGGTGACTGGGCTTGTCGATACCGCAAAATCGTGCCGCGATCCAAAACAGTATAGGTGCTTCACGCACAATCTTAAATAAAGCAGTAAAGCATGGCATAAGTACAGGATAGTAATAACACCCCAAACTAGTTTGTGGCCCCAAGAAATAAGAAATGAATCAAGCCCTGGCTAAGGGGGATTCATAGACTCTCCCGTATGTGGATAGTGCGAATAGTCAAGGAACAGGTATCAAGTACTCGGGGTCCTACGGGACACAAGTGAGCGTGGAAGAACCAAATAACATCTATTTCCCACCGATGCCTCTGCATTAGTCATATCTAGCATTTTAATAGTTCTATTTAAAGTCATGATCATCTCCACCATTAAGCATCTCCACCATTAAGCATGTGCCAACCTTCCAATAACGGTGGAACAACAACGACGCGAAGCAGCACATGAGCAAGCAACTACGACTCGCAAGGCCAACTATTTATCAAACAACAGGCAATAGGATGTGTCGAAGGCAATATAGGGGCTGCAAGGAATATAGATGGTGCACGGAAACTAAAGCATCGCAATACGGGTAGCAATATATCAACAGGAGGAAGTAAAGACTATAAATGCAAAATAGGTAGAAAGGGGGAGAATGCTCGCCTAGAGAAACACTGTTGACGGAACATATCCGGAGAACTTGTCGATACTCGCATCCACTCATCGGCCTAATCCGCGAAGAAGCAAACACTAGAAGAAACACCGGATGCAATATTTAATACTACGGCAAAAGATCCGGCATGATTATGCTATGATGCAGATGCGGTGTAATTAGGCAATATTAAGCGGAGCCGGGGTCCCGACAATTAGTTATATGGTTCAAGTTATTTATCTACCCCGCAATGTAATTGTTGTCTTAACAGGGCAAATCATGGCATCGGTTCGCTACGCAATTTAAATAGAGTCCGGAATGAGACAACAATATCCCGCATATAGACTCCATATTTAATCATGCGGTGAATCGGCATAATGCCCCCAAACCACGGACAGGTATGCATGCATGAACAATTTAATATGCGACAGTTGATAATGTCATATTATAAAAATAGGGGCTTAGGGTCACACATCTGGGTTCGGAAGATCTTGGGTTCCGAGGGTTTGGAGTTCGGACTCAGGGATCTGTCTTCGGGGTCGGAGAACTTGGCGTGCGAGGGTTCGGTCTTCGGATCTTGGGTCAGGTCGTCGGTTTTCCCGGGCCGAAGGACTTGGCATCCGAGAGACGATCTTGGCGTTGCATGTCGACGAACTTCGGGTACGGGGTCTCAAGGTTCCCACGTAGGAGATCTTGCATCGGCATCGATTACTTCGAATGGTACCGCGATGGTTTTTGGGGTAACACTTGGAAGAAACGAGCGCGGTGGAAGGTCTTGTTGATCTTCACTTCACTTCAGCCCTACGACATCACCAGACCATCAGCACGAAACACCACTTGGTCACTAGATCAGCACCATCCTAGCATCACAACACAAAAGGCAGCCAAAACATCAATACGATAGCAGTAGCACCTCCACAAGTTGAGGAACATGAGCCGAACCAAACACACAGGTAAACAGAGACATGGTGGACGTGTGCCACATACGGTCTGCCGATGTTGGACGCGAGAGCAGCGGTGTCGGGGACGCCACGAGTGGTCGCTGCGCGAGGAAGGGGTGACGGCGCTGGGCAGGGTCCGAGCGACAAGGAGGAGCAGATGGCCGAGGACAGGAGACGCGGCGCGCGGACAGAGGACGGCGGCCGGAGGCGAGGTCGCGCAGGAGTGCGGCCGGAGGCGAACTGGGCTCGCTGGCGGCTAGCAAGGTGGAGAGGAGCGGGGCCAGAGGCGCTCGGGGCCGGGCTAGATGGGGCGGCGGATGATGCAGGCGAGGTGACGAGGTTGCCGGGGACTGCAGCAACGAGCGAGACGGGGCGATGGCGTGCAGGGGCCGGCGAGGGGAGGGCCCGACGGCGGTGGAGCTCTTGGACGACGCTGGGCGACCGCAGGGGCGCGACCGGCGAGGTCGAGCGGTGGAGGCGGTGTGGGAGATGGCGGTGACCAGCCGTGGAGGGGAAGGGGAGTACGGCGCGGCGGCCGGCATGCAGACGGGGATGGCGGCCGGAGGTCGAGCTCGGTGCGGCGGGGAAGGCCGGCGTGGCGGGGCGACGCCGTGACATGAGGAGGGAGGGGCGGATGCGGCGGCGACGGTGTCATGGAGAGGCAGCCGAGGCGGGGTGGAGGTGCGGCGGCGGGGTGGTTAGGACCTCTGGCGGTGAGGCGTAGGAGCGGGAGATGGTGGCGATGGGGAATCGTGGAGGGAGGGACTGTAGGTGGCGACTGGCCTGGGGCTGCGTGTCATGGATGGGGCCACGTGCGGAAAAGACAAGAGGGTGGGGCCAGGGGATGGTGGGGATGGGGTCGGGTGGCCCAGGAGCGGGGCGGGATCCCGAGGTGGTCGGCACGGGGTGGGCGGGAGCGTGCGGCGCGCGGGTGCGAGGAGGTGGGTCCGGGTCGGTCGCGTGCGTGCGCTGGCGTCGTGCTGCGCGGCGAGGAAGGACGTGAGAGGGAGCGGGGTGGGGCCACGGTCGGGGTGTGGGCGAGAGACGAGGCCAGGTCGGTCAGGTTGCGTGGTGCGTTGCAGCGTGCAGGTGCGTGCGACCGGGCAGGTGTGCGGGTCGGGCTGCAGGCGGCAGTTGGGCGGCAGTTGGTGGGGGGGACGCGCCCAGGTGGCGGCGGGGTGGAAGCTGGTTGGGGTGGCGGCTGGGTTAGGTAGGGAGAGAGGGAGGGATGGGGTAGGTGGGTGGTTAGGGTTTAGACTAGGAAGGAGGTGGCCGGCTGGGCTTTGGGCCTAGCTGGCTGCCTCCAAGAAAAACAACTTAAACTTTTATTTATTTAAAACGGGGTTTTTGCAAACCGTTTTAGACAAACCAAAATATTCCGGAGACCCGGGTTTTTAGTTTGAAATAAAGACGGAGTATTTAGAAAACCAAAACTAGGCTTTTCAAAAATAGTTTCGGACAAACAGATGCATGATGATGACGATGCTCAAATGCAATGTGGCATGGTGACATGAGCATGCGGTCATGATGATGCAATGCACAAAAACACAGTGATTTTCTAGTAGTGGTTTTAGCGGGATGCCACACCTCCCATACAAGCTTTAGCATGTTTAACCTTTACCACTGATCTTGCCTCATCAGTACACCATGTTCTCATGTCATACTAGATTCTCTACATCTAATACATCATCTGGATGAATCAGCATTAGCAGCTAAGCATGACACAGATAAAAGCTCTAGCAGTGCACACAAGACAACTCTAGTTATGCGTAAAGGGAGTAATGCAACAGATATGATACTCTATGCATCGATAAAAGACCACAGTGGAATCGTATCCATCATGGCAAACAATTTAAGTGCTTTCGAAATCATAGGATTGTATAATGGTGGGGCCATGCTTGCCTTTTCCTGTTGATAATCAGTAAGAATACCTTCGGATATATGGTACTTGAATTGATTATAGTTGATTAAGTATTGTTCATCAGTCTTTGATGGTGTTGATCTCGGTCTTGAATCTCAATCTCGGCATCGTATTCTACCTGGAAGAAGCAAACACCGGAAAGAAAGAGAAACAATCAACACATGACATCGATGCAATGCTCAAGAAAGTATGATGATATGACAAGACAATAGAGTTGAAATGAAACCCTAAAGAATGCTCGACCATTTTAAATAGGGTCCGAGGGGTGCAAACCCTAGAATAGGGAAAATCTCAGAATCACCTGCGAGAGTTCAATTGTTCTTCTAATTAAACTTGCAATAAAAGTTGCTTAAGAATGCATGCTTTTGATGCTATAAGATAGATCTCATTTTTTGAACAATTTGACATATTATTTGTATTTTCCGGAATTATAAATAATTAGCTATTGATTTTATAAGATTAAACCTATTTCTGAAATTATTTAACCAATTTAAAAGGTTTATTGCATCAGCACAAACACAGGCTGACGTCACCCGACGGAAGGGGATGTTTTGTACTGAGGCTTGGCTAGCCTCAGTCACTGACGACTGGGCCCAAGGCCACGTTGATTGCCACCATGGCCAACCTTGCATGCTGCTGATACGAGCACCATGCCACCACGACGGTGGCGTGGCAGACGGTGGCCGGCGGTGATGCAGGAAGGCGAGTGGGTCTGCACTATTTAGCCTAATCGAACCAGCTTGGCAAGGCAGACACTAAGGTGGCAGCGCTGCTCCTTTTAAGCAGCCGAAGCAGCAACGACAACAGTGACTGGCGACGATGGATGGCAGTGCTCGATGCTGGGGCAAACCAGAGAGGGGGAAGACGTAGAAGAGGTGCACAAGCACCATCTACTCACCCTGAGAACGTTGATGTGGTCGGTGAAGCCTGGGAAGCTCGAGGTCGTCGGTAATGGCGATGGCGGGCGGCATCGGGAGCGGAAAAGATAAGCTTGATGCGGGTGATGTAGGGCTTCCTAGCTCGATTCCTTCGATTAGGAGATGTGGTACTTCACGGCGGCGCTCGGGGCATGCTCGGTTGGACGAGGGGAGGCCGGAGACGGAAGCGCTACGTGATGCCCGTGCTAGGATTTCAGGTCCTCTGTGCGGGCGAACTCTAGAGAGCGAGAGGGGCCGAGAGAAGAGGATAGGGAGAGAGAGGACGACATCATGGAGACCTTATCCTGGAAAATCGTCGGCGGCGCGCATTGTGGCGATGGCGAGCAGCGGAGGCATCGCCAGACAGCTTCTTGGCTCGGCGGGGACGAAGACGACAACAGGCGAAGGGGTATCGGGACAGACTGGGCCGCGCGTGGGCCGGGGTGAACTGTGGCGAAGGTTGTCTACGGGAGTGCAACAATAGCAGGTAGAGAGAGGAGAGGTGGGTTACACGGCCTGGTTGGTCTGGATCCATTTTTTTTAGCTAAATCCTTTTTCAATTCCATTTCTCCTTTTCTCTTTTGCAATTTCAAATCCTTTTTCTCTTTTTGAGTATTTCCAAAATATCAGAGGCTTATAAAAAATATGTATAAGACACTCAGGGCCCTTCTAAACCTTTTGGGCTCTATACATTTTGTACTTTTCAAATTCCAAAACCATTTTGAATTGATTTCAGAGAGAGAGGAAACTAGGGTTTAGGTTTTTTCTTTATTTCTTTTTGCATGCATTTTTATTTCTTACCAAAATAATGATGCTCATGAATGCACAGACAACCCTAATTAAGGATAAACTAAAACTTGGATGTTACAACTCTATCCCCCTTACCAGAATCTCGACCCCAGATTCCTAAGGTAGAAAGAGAGGAAGGAAACATTGCCACTTTAAGGATACGAGGGAGACCCACTAAACAACACACCGAGTATCTCATGGTCAACTCATGAAGGAGCATTAAGGAACAACTCTAAGATGACAAACATGAAACACGTCAAGGTAACGGAGGAAACAAGAGAAGATGGTTTCAAGTTGTCAGATAGCTGGTCTTCATAAGGATTGAGACCATGGAGTTTCAGAAAAGCTTAAGCTTTTGAAAGGAAAGCTTACAGCAGAAATAACATGGTTACAGACTTCAAGAGATGGAACTCTACTAGATGGCTTAAGTAGAGATTTCAGGGATACAGAGATACAGATAACCAAGCTGTTGAACTACTTTTTATATAGAAGGATCATTCTTTGTTCAATAGAAGGTCAAGGCAGAAAGGTTGCTTTGTGGCGAGCACTCGTAAGAATCACAAGGAACATGTACCAAGAGGAACTGCTGATTACCAAAATCATAGTCACTCTTTGAACATGATTGAAAAATAAAGGAAACTCTCTATTCATCCAGGATTATCAAGATCTTTGTCGAAGATGGTGATATCACTTTGCACCACCAGATGATTAGGTAAGAAGATTCCTGATGACATGAGGAAAAAGGAATTTCATTCTCAGACTTCAATTACTTGGCATAACGAAACACTTTCCAATATAAAAGGGTCTAGAGAATCGACCGAGGGACATTTAGCAACACTACTTTAAATGTTCTCCTTGATGTTCAAGTCACGAGACATCAAGTAAATATAAGACTTTGTAAATAAAGGAAATCATGAGCACAATTCCTATAATAAATCATAGAATATGCCTCATGAGGAGTTGTTATTATTGCTGAATCAAGAGAATATGACAATAGCTCTTCCGACTAGTTGTGTTAACCATTAGATCAATCATGTCGGATTTATAAAGAGACCGATGTCAATTCCTTGAGAAACACCAACCACCGTTGCTGCTTGAGATTCAGATCTGGTTAAGTGTAATGATACTTTAGACTCACCATGTCTGAATAGAAAGCTTACAACATTTACCGTAGAGGTAAAGTCACTAGATTCTCAAGACATGGACTATAGTGTTAAGCTCCAATAGACCGAGCTAGATTGCTAGACCCATGCATTACTAGCTTGTCGAAGAACAACTACTCATATATCAAGTACTTGCAACGAAATACAACTATGTCCGTCAAGGGAACAAAGATAACTCTACTTGAATCCACGGTGACATCTTTTGAGAATTGCCCATGAATCGGACGAGGTCACTTCTAGCATCCAGAACACATTCTTCGAGATGATCTGGCAAAGGTTCTTAAAAGTTTCCAACATTAATGCCAAATGTTCCATATGAATCTAGTTTAACATGGAGAAAATAAGGATATTGTCGATGGGCTCAACAATAAACTTATCGAGATACTCCAATTGGATAAACTCATATGTTGCGTGAACATGGCAAAGTATTGGTCAGACCAACAGACATGAAGATATGCTCAAGTGAAACATCATGAGTAGCAACATCATCAAGATAGTCCTTGGAATCGAGTTTGATTTGACGATAACCCAAATCAAATCAAAAGCAGGGAAGATAACATATCCACGGAGGAAATACTATCTTTCTTTAGCACGAACAAAACTAGACATCCCTTTATGAAGAAACTAAGTTGGATAGAACTTTTGTATTACAACACTCCAAGTTGTTGTTTAAGCTCAACCAACTAGTTCAGGGTATCCAGTACCTTGGAGAAAGGAGTAGTTCAGAGAACCTTCTTTCTCAAGAACTTGACAAAATGGTCATGTGGCAACATGGTGATACTTCTAGAGAGACATCTAGAATATCACGATCCACCGATATGTCACATAGTTCGAGAGGTAACTTGCTTGGTAAAGCAATAATACATAGTCTCAGAGATTCGCCACAAGCCTAACTCTTTGACCGAAGAGAGTGCACTAGAATAACAGACTTGGTACAATCATCCTTTGCTTGGTGATAAGACTAACCAATCACGCTAGGAATGACATAAATGTCCTTAGAGGTCGAAGCAATAATGAATGCCAATAATCTCTGATGGTCACATTATTACGCACACGCATCATTCATTAGCGCAAAAGCTCGGAAGAAGGGTGGGTAAAGATGTGTAGAAGCATCACTTCGTTAAGAGGGTCATGAAACTCAACACAAACTCTTAGTATATAAGGGTGTGACACTCTAAGGTAGAACAGGATAGAAGCTCACCAAGCTTCTTAAACTGTGGATTACAACACTTAGACCCGGTCCTAGATATGATGAGGTACTGGAGTTTGTTTCTCCTGACATCCCGAAATGGTTTGTCATGATGAACCACAAGAGTATCTTGCATCGGAAGACACCAATGTGCATTACTACTTGGCTACCAAATAGTAGAAAAAGGTCAGAAAAAAACAAGGGAAAACAAACATGCTCAAGACAGAATCCTGAGATGTGGATGCATAGATTAACAATATTCAAAAATCAATGCATAGAAGACAGGGTTGGTAGAGTCACGAGTATAGATATGAGACTCACGAGGAGTACTCTTGTCGTGATCTATTTGGTTCCATTAAAGGACATCTACCATAGCTAGTGGTAGGGGAAGTCCTTCGTTGTCACAATTCAATCGCGACAAAGACCACAAGCTTGAAGGCTAGAATTGTAGTACCATCCATCCTAAGGTAATGTGTAAACATTTACGACAGGGGTCAAAGGAATGGATCTTGGGTTAAAGATCAGCTTCATGTACAAGATTCAAAACACTGAAATCCAGCACAATTCCGCTTTCATAAAAATTCTCGTAGAATCGAGAATGAAGTTTTCATTCTGTACATGCCAGATCATGAATTAGTAACTGCATCAAATCTCCGAAAAGTCCCGATTGTTTCGATTTTTGGAATGGGATATTTACGGAATCCCCATGAATAGGATCAAACCTTATTCCATGCTATTTCCATAAGATTCTTCTTTCTTATTCTTAAGTAAGCCCTCGAGAGGGCTTAGTTGATCATGATTTCTATTTTCTCTTTCTTTTCCTTTTTGTGGGGACCTTTGGTTCAAGTCCAAGGGTTAAAACCCGAGAAAGAAGTAACTACTACTTGAGTGACAAAACATAAACTGCAAGGTAGTAATCACGAGGTAGCTTCCAAAAGAAGAAACGACTTCTGAAGTACCCAAACAAACAGAAAGGAGGCACACGATGCAAAAGGAAACCTCAAAGCCTAGAACAGAATACTATGGATCCTACAATATAATATTGTGGGACCATAAGGTAGAGAGATCATGAGGGAAATGAGTCTCTTAGGTGAAATGGAGCAAAGGGGAACAAGGAACACACAACACACACAACTCTTGAGAACTGAACACTAGGTGAATTGGCTGAGAAACGACATGCCCAAAAGGCACCTAAGTTTTGAAAGACTAGAAGAGATACCAAGACTATTTCCAAATCAACACAAGGTAAGATGGCCCATAGTTAAGAGTGATACTAGATGAGGAACAAAAGAAGCATACTAGAGATTTCGCAAATACTTTTCATCTTTAGTTTTCATAAGCACTAGACTCAACATCAACCAATAGCAAGGTTTTCCTACGGTTGGTACTGCTCTGATACCAATAACTGTAACACCCCCGGGATCAAGGTTAAACAAATCCCAGACGTTAGCCTGACATAAACTTAACCTAGAGCTCGAGGATATTCAGTGAGAAATCGGTAACACCACAGTAACCCTACGACACAAAAATTATTATAGCAACCTCATAACTGAGAAAAGAAACAAAATATTACAAGTAGAGGTCACTGACTACAAACATCAAACAACGGAAGGCAAATTATGCTATTAAGTACAGCAAACTTAACAAATGGGCCTAATAGGACTACAACATAACAATGATGTCCCAACCCTTAGATTCCAGGCTACCGGCCGGGAACCCCAAGATACTCGTTAGTGTCAGTGTCGTACCAAACTTGTCTTCAGGGAACACTTATTCTTCTACAAAAGTATCAACAAAGTAATGGTGAGTACAGGGTGTACTCCGCAAGACTTATAACTGGTGGGGTATTTTGCATAAAGCCATCTTTGTTTATAAGACAAGAGAGAGAAGAAGCTCGTCCAATCAGAATATTTTAAAAGGGGATAAGAGAGCGACATCTTCAAAGTATTGATCATAATATTTTGATATCCACCAAAGTAATGCTCATCTCCCAACTAGTATCACCCCCTCTTACCCATGAGGAAGCATCCATAATAAACGTTAGTTGCCAAGTTTTACAATTAGGTTGATGTTCTCCATAATCTCACGTTCATTCCCAAGTCGTCCATAACCTTGGACACGAATTTTCGAAAAGATTTAACCTTGCAGGGGTGTACAACTTTATCCACACGTACCAACCTTCTCTTAATGCCATAATGGTGATCCCTCTTCCTTGGAAGACCCACAGAGGGCGGTTGGACACGACCTTTACCTTGCTTTCATCGAGACCATGAGTCACACCCTAAGGAGGGTTCCGTTGTAACGGGTCAAGTCCCGAAGCCAGTCCCTAGAGATGTGAGGTGAGGTTGGTTTATCAGGGGCTCTATCCATCCCAAGCAACCCTGGCCACGCTTACCTACCTATTATGATGCACCTTCACCCACCAAATCTTTTAAAACATTTTCTATGCATATGTCGAATGGAACGCCCAAACTATGTGACTCATGTAATATACTAGGCAAGTTAGTTACTCATGAGGTTTTTCAGGCCCCGTGTGTCTATACGCTCGTCTCGGTTCCAAAGGCAAGAACTCGGGTCCTAGTAGTGGCGAGCATGGGACTACAAAAACCACTTCCCACCATGGCCTCCCATACAAGCCTTAGCATGTTTAACCTTTGCCACTTATTTTACCTCATTAGTACACCTTGTTCTCCTATCATACTAGATTGTTTGCATCTGATACATCATCTAGATGAACCAGCATTGACAGCTAAGCATGACATAGATAAAAGCTCTAACAATGCACACAAGAGAAACCTAGTTATGCTAGGAGAAGTGGATAAGGTAATATAATCTCAAAGAGAGTAATGCAACATATAGGATACTCTATCTATAAATAAAAGACCATAGTGGAATGGTATGCATCATGGCAAGAATTGAAGTGCTTTCAAAATCATAGGATTGTATAATGGTGGGGCTATGTTTGCCTTTGCCTGTTGATAGTCAGTAAGAAGAGCTTCGAATATCTGGTACTTGAATTGATTATAGTTGATCAAATATTTTTCATCGGTCTTCGATGGTGTTGATCTCGGTCTTCAATCTCGATCTCGGTACCGTATTCTACCAGGAAGAAGAAAACACCAAAAAGAAAGAGAAACAATCACCACATGGCATCAATTCAATGCTTAAGCAAGGATGATGATTTGACAAGTTAATAGAGTTGAAATGAAACCCTAAGGCATGCTCGGCCATTTTAAACAGGGTCCGAGGGGTGCAAACCCTAGAACAGGGAAAACCTCGGAATCACCTAGGGGGTTCAATTATTCTTCTAATTAAACGTGCAATAAAAGTTTCTTAACATTGCATGATTTTAATGCTATAAGACAGATCTCATTTTTCTGAATATTTTGATATATTATTTGTATTTTTATGAATTATAAATAATTAGTTATTGATTTTATAAGATTAAACCCATTTCTGAAATTATTAACCAATTTAAAAGATTTATTGCGTCAGCACAGACGCAAGCTGATGTCACCCGAGGGAAGGGGATATTTTGTACTAAGGCTTGGCTAGCCATAGTCACTGACGACTGGGACCAAGGCCACATAGATTGCCACGGTGGCCAACCTTGCGTGCTGCTGACGTGAGCACCACGTCACCATGACAGCGGAGTGGCAGACGGTGGCTGGGGGTGGCGCAAGAGGGCAAGCGGGGCTACGCTATTTAATCTAATCGAACCAGCATGCAAGGCAGACACTAAGATGGCAGCGCTGCTCCTATTATGCAGCCGGAGCAGCGACAACAATGGTGACTTGCAGCGGCGGACGGCGGCGCTCGACACTGGGGCAAACCAGACAGGGAGGAAGACGTAGAAGAGGTGCACAACCACCAGCTCACCCTGAGCACATTGAGGTGGTCAATGAAGCCCGGGGAGGTCGAGGTCGTCGGTAATGGCGACGGCTGGCGGCGTCAGGAGTGGAAAAGATGAGCTCGCTACGGTCGATGTAGGGTTTCCCAGCTTGATTCCTTCGACGAGGAGATGTGGTACTTGACGGCGGAGCTCGAGGCGTGCTCGGTTGTACGAGGGGAGGCTGGAGATGGCAGCGCTACGCGGTGGCCGTGCTAGGGTTTTGGGTCCTCTACGTAGGCGAACTCTAGAGAGCGAGAGTGGCCAAGAGAAGAGGATAGGGAGAGGACGACATCATGGAGACCTTATCCTAGCAGAGCGTTAGTGACACACATCGCAGCGCTTGCGCGCATTGCAACGATAGCGAGCGGTGGAGGCATCGCCAGACAACTGCTTGGCTCGGCGGGGACGAAGATGACAACAGGCGAAGGGGTATCGGGCCGGACTGGGCTGCGCGTGGGCTGGGGTGGGCTACAGTGAAGGTTGTCTGCGAGCACTCAAGGGCAGCAGGTAGAGAGAGGAGAGGTGGGCTGCACGGCCTAGTTGGTTTAGATCCATTTTTTAGCTAAAACCTTTTTCAATTCTGTTTCTCCTTTTCACTTTTGCAATTTCAAATCCTTTTGATATTTTTGAGTATTTCCAAAATATTAGAGGCTTATAAAAATATGTAGAAGACACTCAGGGCCCTTGTAAACCTTTCGGGCTCTATACATATTGTACTTTTCAAATTCCAAGACCATTTTGAATTGATTTGAGAGAGAGAGGAACTAGGGTTTAGGTTTTTGCTTTATTTCTTTTTGCATGCATTTTTATTTCTTAGCAAAATAATGATGCTCGTGTATATAAAAACAACCCTAATTAAGGATTAACTAAAACTAGGGTGTTACACATACCATAACCATGTTCTGTTAAATTTCGAATTCAATTCTGGAATAAGAATGTGAAATCCAGCTTTATGCATAGTTAAGTGCACTAAGTAGATGACAAAAGCACCTTAGAATTAAATCTTTAGTGACTCTAAAGTACTTTATTCCATGTGAAAGTATGCCTATCCAAAACAACAGGGAGTCTATTAATTTGATGGACGTGCTCCAAGCTAAGTGTTCCCTACCATCTAACAATATGAGGTAGCAAGACAAACATTTAGAAAAGAATGGTTAAACTATCAAAATGGGAGCTTGGCCATGCGAACTTCAGAGATATCGAGAAGATCAACATCATGTTGAGCTAGCTAGATGAACCAAAGACATTAACTGATAGTCAACTACTAACAGTGTGATGAGCATATACAGATCCATGCATGCAATAACATAAAAGCAATTGTAAAGTGACATTCTCATGTATATAGGCATCCAGAGTCCCTTGATTCCATCAAGTGGAGCATCTAACGAGATCATTTGTTTGTTATGTCTTCTTTGTAGTCAATACGAGCAAGCTGGGTGACTATGTTCTTCTGATCATTGTTGGTCCTCCTATGTCTTATCTGATTGACATCAATATGGTCAAAATGAAGATGGCAATGTGAGAAGGCAACATTTAGTTGTGGCAGGAAAGAATTAACATCGACAAAAATGAAGATAGATAAATTACTTTGGGGTAGAATTGTCAAGGAACGGTGAACACTGGGATTTTATTTACACATCATCATCGTTGGATTTTCACCAAACAACTTTAGTGCAGAGGCTAAAAAGCCAAGGAAGGCAGTGAAGGTTATAGTCAAAGTTGCACAGTCCCTGATTCACGACCTGACCAACACACAAGGCGCATATAAGAAGGCACGGTAGCACATGTAGGCGAGCATGGAAGTTGCCATCACTAAGTGCTTAGGGGCTATTTGCATCAAAATAATCTAAACTCGAAAGAAATTCACAGAGTTTGGCCGAAAGAATTTTACTAAATCTAACCATTTTTCAACACCGTATAGAGTGGCGCTATACTCTACAATGCAGCGCGTCGTTCACGGCGTTGCACTTTTAAAGTGTGGCACCACCTGTCATGGCGTTGTCATGGCGTTGCATTATAGAGTACGCCGCCACTCTATACGGTGCTGCAAAAAGGATTAGATCTAGTGATTTTTTTTCAACCAAAGTTCATTCTGTGAATTTCTTTGAACTTTTGGGTTACTTTGGTGCAAATACCCGTGCTTAGGGGAGTGCAGATAGGGGACGACGAAACTGACCAACCAACTCGACAGTCTAGGGGTTCAAGGTTTCAAGGGTATGTAGTGTGGAGAGTCAGCATGCCAGCGTCTCTGTCAGCGCCGCCACTGGGATGGTTGGTACCAGAGCCACCCCTTCCTCCTATTCTCTCTTCTCACCTTCATCTCCTCCACGGTCTTATTTGACGGTTTTGACGACAGTAGATTGCACTAGGTTGTGGGCCAGAGCGAGTGGTCAGGGGCGATGAAGGTAACCAGGACGTGAATGATTGTGCCGCGGTGGCGTGGCAGTGCACCTTGGGCTTAGTAGACTTGGTACAGATAAGAGGCCGGGATGGTTTGAAAATTTGGATGCCACGACCGAAGCACCAGACAGAAAGAAATACATAGAAACAGAGGCCCAAAGTGGACGCGTGGTATGGGCCGCGTCAGCCCGATTAACGAGAACTAGTCCAGGTCCTTTTCTAGAGAAGCAACACATTTACGGTTGATAGGACACACACTGCATGTTGTGTTGGGCGCGGTGAAAAGGATGCAACTCCTCTCGGTAGCACTTTTATCTAGGATGTCCAAACATACGATCGGACGGCTGTAGATGTTAAATCGCTGAGAGAGGCCAAGGTGGTTCAGTTTTACTGTTTCTTAACAGAAATAGATTAATCCTAATCCTAACTATAATGGTCTGCTTTTATGCAAAGATACAGACACTTGAATGGTAAGGAATAACCGGATATACAACATTTTTTTTTCCTAACATCCCCCGCAGTCACAATGAGAGATTTTTGGACGCTGAGACTGGATCAAAGTCCAAGAACAATGGTGATGACATACATTTGGTGAAGGTATCTATGAACTAGCGAGAAGAAGGCACATGAAGGACTCAAATGTGCCCAAGCACAACACAATCTCGAATAAAATAAAGGTCGATCTCAATGAGTTCGGTGCATTGGTGTTGAACCGGGTTCGTCGATGTAGACGACATTGAGATTGTCGCAAAAAACAACTGTAGTAGTGGGAAGGGGTCGATGGAGCTCTTGGATAAGCAACGGCTCGATACAAAACCTCAGTGCTGGACCCAGAGATGACATGATGGAGCTTGGAGGACCAATAGAAGAGGTTGTTTCCATGGAACACGCAATATTCGAAAGTCGAGCGTCAATTGTTGGGACAACCAACTTAGTCAGCATTGGTGTAAGCAACAATGCGAGCCAACAGTGGCAGCAGGCTTTAGTGAGGTGTCCATAGTGTCGATGCAAAGTGACACAAATTCATTCTAGCACGCTCGGGAATCTTGACAGTGTACTACGTCTAAGAGAGGAACATCCCACGGGAGTCGCGATAAACATACATTGCAAGAAAATTTGCCATCTACCACGACCTACTTTCGTGGTAGAAGGGACTTTTTTCATGGTAAATGGGTCTTCTATCATGGATGGGCACCCATGTAAAAGCCCCGTCACAAAATCTTCTACCACGCTTTTTGAAAAACCGTGGTGAATGGAACCTATCAACCAAGGAAATTCGCAAGTGGTAGATATGTTTCGGCCACTCTTCTACCATGCTTACGGCCGCCGGTTCACGGCTGCAGAGCGGGAGGTCCTCGAAGCCGTCACAAAACTAGGCCTATACTAGATGTCATTCTATGGCACGAGATTGAAGATTAGCACTCTCATTAGTGAACACTCTTAACTTAGTGACTAGTGCTAAGCATAAAACTTGATCACTTTATATGGAAATACTTGGTGAAAATGATTGTGAAAACCTTGGAATAATGAGTTATTTTATTGAAATGTTTTGTCATGTGTTGAGAAACACAAATGGATTTGATGATGAAAATGTTGAGGCATGAGCCTTAGACCTTTATAAAAACTGATGGTTGGATTCGGATGCGATACCATTCCAATTTTACCGTACAACCACAATACCTGAATTGGGTAAGGCTTAGCCGGAAGTTTATATGCATTAGTATGGGTTCTCTCGCGGAAGAGGTTTGAGCTGAGGCTACCTCGTGAGTGTGAATTGTCCACCTATGCAATGCCCAGGATGGCAGATGGCCATGGTTGGGAGGCCAAGCTCATAAGGGAGGTGCCTATACTAGAGTGTGTAAAGGAAAGGTTATGATTGATTATCCGCATACTAAGTATGATGATTCAGGGTTATCCCTGGCGGATGTATCGAATTTTGTGGTGAAAGTGTACCACCTCTGCAGAGTGTCAAACTATTCGAATAGCCGCGTCCGCAGTCATGGACATTTGGAGTGGCCATACTGTTCCGTCGTCAGATGTTTTCAAAAGGACTTGTGAAGTGAACTATGATTTTTACTTGACCACGACAGGGTTGTGAATATGAAAACTAGGTTCTCACTTAAGTGATTTAGAACATTTACTTAGTTTTCTTTACTTCTAAACTCAGTTTAGATAAACCTGGCTTTTTGCAAATAAACCTAGAGCTTAAGTTTCCTACTAGAACTACTTACTTGTTAGTGATAGTTTGCGAGTACTTAAAGAGTACTCATGGCTTTGTCCCTAGCTATTTCCGTGGCCAGACTATGAGGAGGACTATCAGGATGTTGGACAACAGGACGTCTACGACAATTAGGATCATCTCCCATCGTCAGTATTGCCTGTGACCCTGAAGATGGAGCCCACTGCTACGCTTATTATTCCGCTGCTTGTTTTATTAAGACTTGATCATGAGATCCTTTATTCGTGTAAGACCTTATTATGGTTTGTAATAGATGATGTATTATGATATTCAATCTGTTATGTCTCGTAAAAATAGTAATCCTAGGATTACGAGGTATGACATAACAGATATCTGGGATTAAAAATCCGGGTGTTGACAGAGGACCGGCTAGATTTGGGATCAAGAATGTCTTTGGTACATCATGACCGCTTGTCTGATCATGCATAATATGATCATAGAGGATGATCGTGGCAAAGATGTAGATCGCAGCTACCACTATGACTTGATGGGATTCCCTTGCATAGGAGAGAGCATAGGGAGACGCGTTTCATTGCCTCATATCATGCCATTTGCGACAACGAGATCCATGATAATCTTCAAAAAGATCTCATAGAGGAGTGGTGGAAATGGTTTGGAGCACAACGTTGAGTCCTCCTTTTATTTGTTGTTTGTTGTATTATTGGAAAACTTGTTGTATTTGTTGTAGTGTTTGATAAAAAAATTGTTGTATTTGTGGATGAACAATTCCTATAATTGTTGTAATATTCATGTACCATTTGGTTGTGTCGTAATAATAAGTAGACAAATTTTTGTTGAATTTATTTGGATTTGTTTGATCTTTTTGAACATATAGTTTGTTGTGAAACCTGTTTGCACCGTCGCCCGCGCGCTGTATTTTTGTGGGCACGCTAAAACTAGATCGCGCGCGCTGCATAGCAATTTTACAGCGCCGAGGCAGGAGCTGGAGAATTATTATGCCACATTTTTGCGATGTTGGTGGACACACCTAGCAAAGAGGAAGAACTAACTGGAGCATGATAGCCATCACCTAAAAAAACAAAGATGTTAGTATTTAACGTGCTTGCACTACGTGGTATGTTTGTGAAAGTATATTAATTTCTATCCTCCTATTAATGACTTCATATTTTTCTTCTTCTTAGTAGTGCAAGTCAACTAACAATATGCTGGAACTTGCTGTACTATAGTACCTACAACCAATTTTCCATTTTTTTTTACCTTGCAAATAACATTGAATTCGAGTTTAAATTTGATGGACTGATAAACCTTTAGGCATTTATCACTGAAAGAAATGAGTAGACTAGAAAATCAGGATTTTATTTGAGAATATCTATTAAGTGCTACAAAGGCTTCTAATGGAGTCACCACACAGTCAAATAGTTAGCTGCTTTGTGTTATTGACATCTATTTAAGAGAACTTCAGAGAGGATATGCTACCAAAACGAGAAGAAGTGAACCGCCACACACATCCATTAAAAAAAGAAAGCAGGTAGTCTCACATACAAGGAAAAATCAGCGCAATCCCAACATGACTGCATAACCGAACATTACCACCACTGTCGAATACACAGCACTGTCCAGCATGATTAGCAAAGAACATGAGATGCCAACTAGGATAAAAGAGCTCACTCATCATCTATCTACAGTAGAACTGGCAGAGATCAACTTCCTAGTCATCGAACAGGCTCAAGCCCATTCCGTCACCGTCAGGTTCCCCATCCGATTCCTCTTTCTTCTCCTCCTCGGAAGCAGCCGCAACACCACCAGACGGCGCGGCGGCAGCTGGCGCAGCAACGGCAAACTTGCTGGGGTCCTGGAATCACAACAGAATTTGCGTTAGATAGATACCAAGACAAGCATCCCCAAAAGTAGAATTCCATTACTTGTCCATAAGACAAAATGTAGTCTAGGTATCCAAGTATGTATGAGAGCAACAAATTCAGTAGTAGTACATATTTAAACTACAGTAGATGTTTAGATTTATCAAAAATGACACTGATCCTTGTAACGCTAGCTCAACAAACATTGAAACCAGAACAACATTCATGAGGACACAGAGGGCATACATTTTGAAAACCGGCAAGAATACATTTAGGAAAAACATGAACCAAAAACAGGAGGTGGTCTTACCTTGAGGTACTCCTTGATCTGATCAGCATGAGGGTACGAGTAATCTGTCTCCACAGCAACAGCAAGCACGTTCTTGTACCCATTGAGGAACATGTGTGGCGCAGCAGCCATGGTTGGGTACGAGACCGCCAGCGACAGTGAGGCGACCATGGAGACACCAGAAGCAAACTTCTCCATCAGGTCTTCGTCAGTGAGGTCAAGAACCTCAGGGCTGAACACCGATCCATCATCATAGACATTGGTGATCACAAGACCATAGGAGAAGGGGCGGATACCAAGCTTGGCAAGCAGAGCAGCCTCGGATGAGCCCACCTTGTCACCCTTCTTGATGAGGTCCACACGAGACACAATTTCTACAGTGCCCTTGTTGATCTTGGTGGGGATGTTAAGCACCTGCATGGGAAAAACACAGCACAGCAGGGGTGAGAACTTGGGCTTAACACTGGGCACAGAGTGTTATCACCATAGGTTCTCAGTCGATCTCACCTGGAAGAAAGAAGTTTGGGAGGGATCCAGACCAGTGTTGCCAGGGGGAACCACCACATCAATAGGAGCAACCAGCCCAACACGAGCAGGAGCCCCAACCTATTTATATAACAAAAGTACAAAAACAAGATTGGTGTCACTGACTTGCCAGGTCACAATAAGCTAGAAATGTTCTAAACATCACATGATCAATAAAAATATTCTTAGTAGTTCACAGCTTCGCCAAAAACAATTCTGTGGGTGACTTGAGAAAATAAAACATAAATGCAAAGACTGGAAACTTCCACATCATTTTCCCAAAATAGAGTATAGACAGTAATACATTAATTTCCAGTTATTATCCAAACAACCTGAAGTATTTATATCTACTGCACGAGGTGTTAATGTATATGCAGCAGCATTCACAATACAATTTCAAAGCACAAACCCACTATTTTGTGCACAGCTTCACCAAAAAACAATTCTGTGGGGTACTTGAGAAAATAAAACATAAATGCAAAGACTTGAAACTTCATCATCATTTTCCCAAAATAGAGTATAGACAGTAATTCATTAATTTCCAGTTATTAGACTCCCTGAAGTATTTATATCTACTGCACGAGGTGTTAATGTATAATGCAGCAGCATTCACAATACAATCTCAAAGCAACCCACTTTTGAGATGCAAAATAATATTTACAATCGCCCCGTGCAGTATATCAACTACTGCATACAGATATAGGTAAAAGTAAGCACCAGTCGCCCTGTTACCAAACCATACGACTGAAGTTGTATTTATCAATAGTTGTATCCCAACCAATGATCTGTTTTACAACTGAAGAATCACCAAATTCATGCACCCAAGCTCCATGAATACATGCAATAGGAAATAACACTATATTCATACAAACATAGTTAAATTTTTAGACAAATAATTAAGCACCAACCGCCCTATTCATATTGTTACCAAACCATCATCTTACAATTCAAGCATGCTTCTGCAACTTATATTACTAGCATAGACACAAGTTGTGTCCCCAACAAATACTGTTTTGCTACTGAAGCATCCTCGAATTCATGCACCAGAGTGGCCCTCCCATAATTAAAATAAGGCACTCCCAAACTAGTAAAATTAATTTAAGGATGCTTTAGTAGTAAAACCGCACTAGCTACTTCAGAAACGGAAGAATCAACAATCATGCAGCATTGCAACACAATAGCCACTTGAGAACTCCAACCCCTTCGAAAATAACAGTAGCTAGTACAGCTCTGAAGCAAAGTCTAATTCAAACAGCCTAAATAATTTTCGTCCCATAAATAATCTAGATCTGGAACTCCTCCTATATAATCACAGCAAGATGCATCGTCAAATTCATGCACCCCAAGTAGCATGCTTTGTGATCTTACACAGAATTACTGCTACATGGATCCATGCAACCCAATGATCCTTTCCGTATCTAGCAAACAGCACACCGCAAGCAGACAGCAACCAGGAAATACAGTGGCAGAGAGAGTAGAATAGCTGGTTCACCTTGTACTTGGCGACCTCCTCGCGAACCTCCTTGATGTCAGCCTTGGTGAAGATGAGACCGACGTTTCCCTTCAATTAGCACAAGAGCACCAGAAAAGGCTTGAGAAAACGAGTCCCCGACGAGACAAGCACACAGAGATACTACATGGCAGCAGGATGAAAAGAGGCGAGAGCAGATCCGGGCGAGGAGGGGAGGGGCTTACTTGGAGCAGGGGTATGAGGGCCTTGATCTTGTCGTTGCCCGTGGTCTCGGCGTGCACCTTGATGCAGCGGCTGATGAGGGTGTTCTTCCCCATGAGCATCTCGGAGTCGCCGCGGATGCCCCTGCGTACGGCCGCGAGCTGGGTGGAGCCGACGTTGTCCACCTCCGCTATGAGCACCCTGGAGTACTCATCGAGGAACTTGCACAGCTTCCTGTCGTACGCCTGCTTCTTCTCGATCTTGGTGGACTGCTTCTTGACCCCCATCGCTGGCCGCCGCCCCGAACAGAACCCTAGCCCTAGATGGATACGCGTGCGGGTGGAGGGAGACGGGGATGGTAAAGCAGAAGAGAGAGCCTTTGCGTTGCGGCAGCGCTGGGGAGCGGAAGGTCTTCTATTATACTAGGAGCCACGGACATGGGGGCGTTGCGTGCGGCGTGCGTTCCAGGGGTATTCTCGTCTGTTCGCTCGCCAGAGTTTGTTCCAGACTCTTCCATCGTACAGTGGCCTAGTCATCAGCAGGGCCAATTTATATTGCCTTCCCGCTGAGATCCTTACGAGCTCCCGCCAGAAGACGGTAGCTACTGGACTAGGCCCATTTATCCAACCTGCTCGCTATTTCCTTCGTGCGCACAGGCAATTCTATCTCCCGCTCAATGCGTTCACGACTCCTGTCCGCGCATCCCTTCAAGTCTTCAACCGCTGATCTGATAAATGGACCGGTCCACATAGAGTTTTCTTCCACCAGTTTCGGGAACCCTTATGCACGTTATTTATAAGATCGCTTCCAAAGTCTTGGCTAATAGGCTAAAAGTTATCTTATCGGAGATCATCTCAGAAGAACAATCTGCTTTCGTTCCTAGGAGACTAATAACAGATAATATTATTGTTGCCTATGAGTGCCTCCACTTCATGAAGAGGAACAAAGCAAAGAAACATCAACACTGTGCACTAAAGCTGGATATGAGGAAAGCTTATGACCGTGTTGAGTGGTCGTATCTGCGGGCAATCATGCTCCGCATGGGGTTTCTTCGTCGATGGGTTGACTTGATCATGAGTCTAGTCTCCTCAGTTTCTTTCTCGGTGCTGTTTAATGGGACACCACTTGAGGAATTTCGTCCTTCCAGGGGTCTAAGACAAGGGGATCCCATATCACCCTATCTCTTTTTACTTGCAGCAGAGGGCCTCCCTGGCCTTTTAAAACAAAGTCGTCAATCATCGCATCTCAAGGGGATCCAGGTGGCGCCCACAGCTCCCCCAGTGAACCATCTCCTCTTTGCCGATGATAGCCTGCTGTTTGTGAAAGCTACTGATGAGGGTGCATAGGAAGTTAATGAGATCCTGGAGAAATATTGCAGTGCTTCAGGTCAGCGTGCCAATTGTGACAAGTTTTCGGTTTTCTTTAGCAAGGGCTGCCATGAGGAGAGGCGCCAAGCAATGAAGAACATCCTGAATGTTCCCAATGAAACCTTGAATGAGAAATACCTGGGTATGCCCTCTGATGTAGGGAGATCAAAGAATAGTGCTTTCAAATACCTGAAGGACCAAATTTGGAAGAAAATTCAGGGTTCGCTAGAGCTGCTGTTGGCGGTGGGAGGTAAGGAGGTGTTGACCAAGTCGGTGATTCAGGCAATACCTACCTTCTCCATGTCGTGCTTTAAACTACCAAGGGGTTTATGTCTTGCTATCAACTCACTGATTCGAAGTTTCTGGTGGGGAAGCAAGGGAGGGAAACGCAAGACCTGTTGGGTCTCGTGGGAGACCGTGTGCTCCCCAAAGTTCGATGGAGGTCTCGGATTTCGAGACATCGAGCTCTTCAACTTAGCCATGCTTGCTCGCCAAGCATGGCGGATACTTCAAAACACGGAGGCATTGAGCGCAAGGATTTTGAAGACAGTTTATTTCCCTCACTCTAACTTTCTGGAGTCCACGCTTGGTTCCTCTCCTTCCCAGGTTTGGAGAGCCCTGGTGGAAGGGCGGGATGTACTGAAGCAAGGACTCGTCAAGAGGATCGATACATGCGAGAACACGAATGCATGAAATGACAATTGGCTGCCGCGTGATTTTATGTTGAGACCGGTAGCATGCATCAAGGAAGATCCACCGATGTCTGTGTCGGCTTTCATTGACCCGACCACTGCTACTTGGCAAATTGGATTGCTGCAACAGTATTTTACCCCGATGGATGTGGCGGTAATATGCGCTATACCACTGAGTACCCGGAGGATGGCAGACTTTTGGGCGTGGCAGTATGAAAGGAATGGCATCCTTACTGTCTGCTCAGTGTACCGCATGTTGGTTCAGACCAAAAAGAGACGAGAGGATTGGCTGGAGTGTAGGCCTACAAACTCGGACTCTAAGGGCCAGAAGAAATCTTGGCATCGCCTATGGTCGGTGCAAGTGCCCTCCAAACTGAAGATCTTTTTGTGGCGGCTGGCCCAACATTCACTTCCCACTAGCGACGTGCGACATGATAGGCAGATGGCTGCAACAAGCATCTGTTCGATCTGTGGTGCTGAAGACTCCTGGAGGCATTCTCTTCTCAACTGCACCATGGCAAGGTGTGTCTGGGCCCTAGCGGAGGAAGGGATTATAGAACATGTATGCATGAACGAAGAGCCATCGGCGAGGAACTGGTTGTTCGCCATGATGGAGACCATGAAGAGAGATGATTTTACACAAGTAGCGGTCACGATGTGGGCGATCTGGTACGCTCGCCGGAAGATCATCCATGAGGAGGAGTTTCAGAGCCCCCTCTCAACCCACCTGTTCATCGAGAACTATATCCGCGACCTAGCGTCGACTGGCTTCAATACCGGAAAGGGGAAGGTAGAGGTGAAGAGTGCACACCAAAAATGGCTTCCACCGAGGGAAGGAACTGTGAAACTCAATACAGACGCGGCGGTGGCAAAGAACGGATAGGGTGGGGTTGTGGGTGTTGTGTGCCGAGATAGTGGTGTATCCTTCCTTGGAGCATCTACCCTGACCATCAAGGGCATAAATGACCCAGCAACCCTGGAAGCAATCGTGTGCAGGGAGGCCTTAGCACTGGCCACTGATCTACAGTTAAGACGAATTACTGTGGCGTCAGACTACCTTGGCGTGGTAAATGCTTTGACAGCCCCTTACGCTGGCAACTATAGCATGATCATCTAGGAGGTTAAAGCAGCTTCAAATCTTCTAGATGAAACATGGTTTAAACATGAGAATAGGGCTTCGAATTCTAAAGCACATAGACAGGCTATATCCCTTAGCGATGGGCGATAGGTCTGGCTCCTACAGCCACCTAACGGCCTGTGTATTCCGAACAATGTTATTGATCAATAAAGAGCTATGTTAACCCTAAAAAAACAGTTTCGAGAACCTTCTAGAGGCTCGCAATCGGTTTTATGCAGGCTTTCTATTTCGGTTATTTTTAATGGTTTTTCTTTTCTTCCTTTTTTCCTTTTTTTATTTTTGATATTTTATTTTTTCTACTATGTTCCTTTTCTTTCTTTTTTCTTCTTTTTGTTTCCCTTTTTAGTTTTTCCTTTTTCTGTTTTCCTTTTATGTTATATTTTTCTTTTTATTGTTAATTTTTCATTTTTTTAATCATGGATACATGAACAATTTTTTGAGATATGTGAACAACCAAAAAGCGTGAATAAGACCAAAAAGATTCGTGAATTCAAAAAAAAGTTTGTGGATTCAAAAGTATATTCACGGATTTGCAAAAAGTATGTTTTGTTGTAAAAAAAGATTATGTTTCTTAGAAGGTTGTTCATTATCCAAATATCAAGTGGTTTGAAAAAAATCTTCACAGAATTTGAAAATTATTACATTCATGTTTTCGAAAAAAGTTCATCGCTTATTCACCATCTTGGAGAAAAATGTTCCCAGCGAGTTCGCCGAGCATGCACTCAACGTGTATCCAGATGCACGACCAATCAAGCAATCGATATGTCACCTCTCAAAAGAAAAGGCCAAAGCTATGGGTGTAGAAGTCAACAGACTCTTAGACGTCAATTTCATCCACAAGATTAAGCAAAGCACCTAGATAGCTAACCACGTGCTTAGTACCAAATAAGGATATGGATATACTTTGGATGTGTGTCGACTACACGTTCCTCAACAAGCACTTCCCGAAGGACCACTTCCCACTACCGTAGATCGACCAGATCATCGACTCCACATCAGGGTGCGAGCGCCTCTCCTTTCTCGACGCCTACTCAAGCTACAACTAGATACAGATAAAAGTGGAGGACCAGTATAAGACAACCTTCATCATGCCATTTGGGGTGTACTGCTACAACACAATGTATTTCGGGCTCAGGAGCCACCTATCAAAGGTGCATGCAAGCCTGTCTGAAGGACCAAATCAATCGAAACATTCAAGTCTACATCGACGATGTGGTCGTCAAGACCAAGGAAAGCACATCACTCATCGATGATCTCCGTGAGACCTTCGAGAACCTTGACCGCTACATGATCAAGATGAATCCACTCAAGTGCGCCTTTGGTGTCACATCCGGAGAACTACTCGGGTACCTCATCTTCACATGGGGAATCGAGGCGAACCCCAATAAAATAAAGGCCATACTGGCCATGCAGAAGCCGCAGAACATGGCATCTAGCAGCTGGCTAGACAAATCGTAGCGCTCAGCAAGTTCATCAGTCGGATGGGCGAGAAGGCCCTGTCATTCTACCAACTCCTCTGCAAAACCGACAAGTTCGAGTGGACCAATAAATCACAAGAAGCCTTTGACGACCTCAAACGAGTATTGTCGACCTCACCAGTCCTAGTGACCCCCAAGGATAAAGAACCGATGCTGATGCACATAGCTACCACCCACCAAGTGGTCAGCACAGTGCTCGTCGTGGAACGGGTGGAAGAAGGCAAAATCCATGGGGTACAACGACCCGTATACTACCTCAGTGAAGTACTCACACCAACCAAACAGCGTTATCCGTACTACTAGAAGCTGGCATACGGTGTCTTCATGACAGCACGTTGATTGCGCCACTACTTCATGGAGCACCCGATAGTTGTGGTCAACGATGCACCATTGTCCCACATCCTCAACAACCCCAAAGCAATGGGAAGAGTGGCCCTCTGGGGCATTGAACTGTCCCCACGGGACATCAGCTATGAGAGGCGCACGACAATCAAGTCACAAGTGCTTCTGTACTTCCTAGTACATTGGATGGAGCTCCAGATACCAGAAGCCCCAGACATGTCGAGTGTCTAGTCAATGCACTTCGACGGTTCCAAGCGTAAAGAAGGAGCAGGTGCTGGTGTCATACTAACACCCCCATCGGGTGGCAAGATGCTCTACGTGATTTAGATGAAGTTCCACGCATACAATAATGAGGCAGAGTACAAACCCCCGATCCACGGGATGTGGATGGCCAAGGCCTGTGGCGCGACGCGACTAATGATATACGGTGACTCCAACCTCGTGGTACATCAAACAATGAACAAATTCGACTCCCTCAGCGACAACAACATGATCTCCTACCAGGACATCTACAACTCACTTGAAGGGAACTTCAACGGTTGTGAACTCCGGCACATCAGCCGTGACGGTAACGAAGAGGCCGACAAGCTGGCCAACATCGACTCCACTTGTGCACCCATACCACGCAGCGTGTTCCTAGAGAAAATATGTGAACAGTAAATCAAGACCAACCCATCCGCTGGTCCATCAGAGCCTGAGGCACACTCGGGGGCTACGCCACCCGACAACCCCGAAGCTTCAGTAGAAACAGAAGCTTCATACGAAGGGCCCATGTAGGTCATGTTCATTGGGCCCTCCTGGACTCAACTGTACATCACGTACCTACTGCGCAAGGAGCTGCAAGACGACCCGACTAACGGACGGCACATCGCCTGTCGCTCGAAGTCCTTCACCATCATCAACGACAAAATTTACAAGCAAAGCATCACCAGCGTCCTTCAATGATGCGTCACCAGTGTCGACGACAAGGGAATTCTCCTCTACATACACTAAGGGACCTGCGGGCACCACTCCGGTAGTCGCGCACTCGTCGCGAAGGCCTTATGGACAGGCTTCTACTGGCCAACAGCAATGCAAGATGTGAAGGACCTCGTCGAAAAGTGCAACGCCTGCCAGAGATTTGCGAACAAACCACACGCACCAGGCTCTGAGCTACGGCTAATACCATTGGCCTAACCCTTCGTGCATGGGTACTCAACATGGTTGGCAAGCGACAGAAGTCATTGCATGGCGGTCACGTGTATCTCCTTGTTTTATTCGACAAGTTCACCAAGTGGATTGAAGCAATGCACATCACCAACCAAAGCGGTAACACCGCTGTCAAATTATTCGAGTCCATCATCTACAGATTTGGGGTTCCACACAACATCATCACCAACAATGGCTCAAACTTCACCTCGAAGGAATTCCAGGGATTCTGCGAGAAGATAGGGATCAACATCATTTATGCCTCCATGGCGCACCCGCAAACTAACGACAAGGTCGAAAAGGCCAACGGCCTCGTCTATAACGGCATCAAGAAAAGGATCCTTCGACCTCTCAAAAGAGCGGCGGGAGAATGGCCTGAGTAGCCACCCTTAGTCTTATGGAGCCTCCGAACGACACCGAACAATGCCATGGGCTACACACCCTTCTTCCTAGTGCACGTTGCTTAAGAAGTACTATCTGCCGAGGTGCGCTACAGCGCCCCTTGGGTAGTAGCCTACAACAATGCCGAATCAACAGCCGCATTCGAAGATGATGTTGACCTACTCAATGAGGCCCGCGACATGCCTCTGCATGATCGGCTGTATACCAGCATACCCTACACAACTATCACAGTCGTCGACTACGGCCCAGGTCCTTCTCTGAAGGATACCTGATGTTGTGGCACAAGCAGAAAGGACACCTCAAGATGGAATCGCCTTGGTAGGACCCTACATCATCACCAAAGTGATACCAGGTGGCACCCACCTCCTCAAGGACGTGGAAACTTGAGTCACATACTCCAATCCTTGGAATATTGCGTAGATGCACCGTTTCTACACCTAGATGCATTTACTTTTAAATAAGGCTACTTAGCTAGGCTACTCAACCACAACATGTACCTGCTACCTGCAATCAATAAAGATAGTTCCTCTACTAAGAGATGACCACCTACTTTTCCTTCTATGCATTATAGCACTCGGGGGCTACACCCCCTCAACACATTCTGACATGTTGTCACTTAACTTTACTCAAAATATCGCTCGCGGAGGTCTGAGTAGTTTAACCTACCTACTTGTAAAATCTTTGAACTTCGAGTACCTTGGCAAAGTACCGAGACTAAAGGTATTCAGAGTAACGAAAAGGCCTAAAAATAAAAAACTTCGAGTGAACAATAAAGTTTACAACTGGCCAGCAGGCCAACACTCTCTACATAGGCCAACATGCCAACACTCTTTACAAAAGGCAAACATGCCAATATTCCTTACAAGATTACACAACACGCTTCACATAAAAGTTACAACACACAATGCACCTGCTATGCATGCGGGTGATCCCACTGTTGTTAAAGAAAAAACTACTCACTCCTATCAATATGGCAAGATATGCATATAGATGGGCCATGATCAGCCTCGAAGTGTGGAGCAAGCTCCCTATTGGACCCATCTGGGGTTGGAGGAAGATATTCAGCAACAGCCTACAAGTCTATTTGTGGATGGTGGATCCGAACAAACGTGAGCACCACATGTGCCCCTGCAACTAGTTGTGCATGCACAAAGGCCACAATTAGATTGTGATCACAAAATCTCCTCATCAAACCCAGCAAGCTCGTGGGTCCAGGATCTAGTGGTAACATAATATTATGTACCGCATCCAAAAAATTACGGGCGCCCTTCATGCACTTCACAACCTAGCGAACCCTTTCATGGAGCTTGGCAAGCACATACGCTTTATCCCTGTATGTCTAGAAGGATCTGCCAACCTCCAAATCCTCCTCCCTCGGGGAGTTTAGCCGAGTGTTAATGATATTATCTTCCTCCTGAGGGTCACAACTGACAACTACTACAACAAAGAAGAACAACAGATCAGAATAGCCGATAGTTTAAAAGGACACAAAGGAATCAAAACAGTCTTCGAGTACTCACAATTTAGATACTCATTGATATACTCCAACTCCCCGAATAGATACTCTTCGTGACTTGTGGCCCTCTCTGCCCTGCACTTCCCAGTGTCCGCAAGACCCTTAAGGGCCAAAATACATCTCTCCAGACTCTTCAGTTGGTCGTAAAGCCGCACATTCAGCGATAGCTTACCCTACCAGCCGATTGGGGCTGAATCAAGGAATCTTCGGGCTCTGAAGAACTCAAGGAAACATCAACTGCCCCCTACCCAATAGGTGAGAAAAGATTACATTCAAACAATAAAGAAGCAAAATGCAAGACACATAATGCCCCTTCGAGTCATACACTTGGGGGGCTACTCCTAACAGGAGCGCTGGTCGCACACCCGATGTACTTCCTGGTCCAGTTTGAGCCTATGATATTCTCAGCAAGGGTCATCGAGCACAAGGACTTGAGTTTCTCCCCGAGTTTAGGACTCGGTCAAACACTTGGGGGCTACTTCGAGTTGAGGCGATGATCGTGCACCACCAAGATATTTGATTAACACGCTCAGACTCCTCTTTGAATCTACGATTCGGCTAAGGACTCAGGGGATACTCCCATAGGGAGTATTGTTTCATGCATTCGACAATATAATACCATCCACGACATTCATGGGGTCATCCGAAGTACTTTTGGACTAATGATGTCATGCAATCAACAACTTTAAGTTTCTGCTCGAGTCTACGACTCGAACAGACACTCAGGGGACACTCCCATTGGGAGCACTGGTCGCACACCCTATAGAAAACAAAAAGGTTCATAGTTCAGTCCATTGTGTTGACTACATCCACGATGTTGACTCCTTTATAGCAACTGAGTGCATTGGCGACTTTGCCTGGTATACACTACATTGTCAGGTTTGTAGATAACATCTTGTATCACAGTATTTTCGATCAGTAAGAGTGTCGAACCCAACGAGGAGCAGAAGGTGCTGGCTAGTGGTATGGATCATGAATTCTCTGCAAATACTTAGCAAATGGATTTTTAGGAGTTTTCGATAAAGCAAGTAAAAAAAGTACGAGTAAACAAAAGACAGTAGGAATAAAATGCAGCAAGTGTCCCAATCCTTTATGCAGCAAAGGACAAGCCGGTTGTATTTCTATAGATGACCAAAACGTTCTCGAGGACACATGGGAAGACTGTCAAGTGCTTTCGCTTCATATAGTCGATTAATCTTCTTTAGCTTGCTAAGTGTTGTGTGGGTGAACCTGTGCTAATGTACCGCCCCATCCAAGACTAATACATACTTGTGATTATACCCCTTGCAAACATCCGTAAGTACAAGAAAGTAATTAAGGTAGAAACCTAACCACAGCTTTAAACTCTAAGACCCTTACGTCCCTTGTGCAATGGTTTCCTAACGGGGGTTCAGGTTTCTGTCACTCCGGCAACCCCTACGATTAGTAGCCAAATACACAATGCATTCCCATAGGCCCATATAGGTGAAGTGTCATGTAGTCGACGTTCACATGACACCACTAGAAGAAGTACACCACAACTTAAATAACAATCTATTGAATCTTTCTCAACGCAACTCCACTAGTAACAACAAGACTTCTCCCATGTCCTCAAGAACAAAACAAACTACTCACAAGACATCATATGGATCATGATCAGAGATGGAATAATGATGTATAACAATCTGAACATAAACAATAATTCAATGGTTCACTCAATAGCATCAACTACAAAGAGTAATCAACACCGGGAAAGTTTCCCCTATGAACTATGCAAGATTCAACTCAATTGTTACAGCAATATGGAGATGGCGATGAGGGTGCTGATGGTGGTGATGATGATGATGATCCCAATGAAGTCCAGCTTGATGGTGGTGTTGATGGCGATGATCTGCCCTCTCCGGGAAGGAATTCCCCTGGCAGAAATCTGTCTGCCGGAGAGATCTTTCTCTCTCGGTGTTATCTGCCCCGTAGAGGCGGCGGAATCTTTCTGTGGTCGCCCCCCAGTCTTAGGGTTTCGGGAGGATGACATACGCTAGAGGGGAGATGCTGGAGTGGGCCAGGGAGGCCACACCACCTCCAGGCGCGGCCTAGGCCTACCCACGCCATGGGGTGGTGTGGGCCCCCTATGGCCCACCTCCACTCCATCTTCTGGCATCATTAGTCTTCTGGAAAAATAGGATTTTCTGTATATTTTTCCGGATTTTTTGATCTTTGCGAATTTTGCCTCCAAACAACACCTTTTCCATCAGAATCCTGACTACAGCGGTCCATGCTCCAAAAGTCATCAACCATGCAAAAATAGATGAAATAACATAAGTATCACCTCTCAATACGAAATATATCAATGAATAATAGTGAATCAAGACATAGAATAGTGATGCAAAATGGACGTATCAACTCCCCCCAAGCTTAGACTTCGCTTGTCCCCAAGCGAAACTGAGCTCAATAAACATGACCTCAGGTTTATGGAGTGAAGAGTCGATAAAAGAATACGGACAAGAAGCATCACATTCATCAAATACATAGATCATAATAGAAGACAACTCACTATTATATAACTCAACTTGTAATGAGTAAAGGAAACACAATAAAGATACATAGAGTAAATCATAATTGGTAATGGCAAACTTAGCTCTTGGTCGAAGAATAGTTGATAATTTGCTGGAGTTCACAAATAGCTGATTTTTCAATGATAGCTTTCAAAGTAGTAAACATCAATATAAGAGCAATGTGCAAAACAAGGAACATAAGAAACATGATTGAATAAATCACCATATGAATGAATGAAACACATCAACTCAAAATACTTGCTGAGACAGAAGGGAGTAGGTTTACTGACTCAACTACAAAGTAAAATAAAGGCCCTTCGCAGAGGGAAGCAGGGATTGCAAGTCTCATAAAGAGCTCCCAAAAATTATGATACTTACTAGCTTTCAGCTCTCATTGCCCCTATCATAGGCATCTTTAGGTGATTAAGGTTAAAGTGACACAACTAAGAGGATATGCATGACAAGTTATAAGTTGAAATCTCATGCCCCTTACTTATGAGCACCGATCCTCATGCTGCTCAACTTCAGTCACGAGCAAGCTCTTGTCATTGTAAATACATGCGTATCATTGAGAACCGCCAACGGGGTACCCCTTGCACATGACACAGGAGCTATCCCATAATCAAAATGACAAGGCAAGCAGACAGTGAGCATCTCAGCGATCTTTTTATTTGCTATTTGCATAGGTTTTTATTGAGAATGCTTCATAGAATGCTCACTATAGTTATGCTGCAAGTTTCCACCATGATTAGGCATGGCTTAGGCTAGCGGCCTAGGCGTTTCTCTAACACACATATAAACTCCATGATCTTACAAGTTCCACTTTTATTTCACACCGTCGGGATCCATAAGCAAAAGAACATGATATCAACTAGGTACATGTACCAATGAGGTGTTGAAAGCGGTCCCCATGATACATGGTTCGGCTAACTTCAACTCATAAAGCGCAAGCATATACGCAACAAAGAAGGACCCAATGGTTGAAGTTTATTAAATGCAAGAAAGTAAAGTGTGCCATCAAGTTCGTGAGAGCTTTAATCACTAATTTTCACATAACAAGTTTAATTTGGGAGGTAGATAAAACAAGAATTTACTTGGAATAGCAATAATGCTACGAGGTAGGTATGGTGGACACAAATTGCAAAGGTTTTGGTTTAAAGGAGGTGGATGCACGAGAAGAATACCCTCTCAGTACAGGTTTTTGGCTAGCAAGGCTGGGTAGCAAGTACAAGAGTTGAAGGAAACAACCAAACATACAAATGATAAAAACAAACATGCAAATCTTCCTTGGAAGCACAAAAGATCTTAACTAGATAATACTAGACTTATGAGCAAATCAAGAAAGAAAGATGATGAAATAATTTTTCTTTAAAGGTACTTTTACCTTTTTCATTCAACTCTCAAAAATAGTGTTGCTACTGACCGAGCCAGGTTTGCCAAAACCAACTAAATTAACTCAATGATCCCAAAGTGATACCAATACTAACAACAAGATCAATCATATAACCACGAATTGAAAACTAATATAACCTATGCAAAAGAGTGGATGATGGAACTTCTTATTAATATTCCACAACGGAAACTCACACCAAGGGATACAAATCTAACGAGAGAGGGGACACTTCCATAATGCAAACCATACTACAAAATAACTCCTCTATTCATGATATGACTCTACTAATAAGGTAAAAAGATAGAAGATAGTGATGTGATACCGCGACACTCCCCAAGCTTGGAACAAACCAAGGGGATGCCAAACCTGATGACGAATTACTCCTTTGGTGGTGGTGGTATCCTCTTGATGAGATCTTTGATCAGTTTCCCCAAGTACTCAATCTCGAAGGTGAGATTACGAATCAGCTATGAGTTTTGCTCAATGCGGCTCATGATCATGTCGTGTTGAGAATTCCAGCTCTTGCTATTCTTTCCCCACTCTTCCTCCTTGAAGTCTTCTTTTCCTGCATGGCTAGAACGAGGCAAATCCCAATTGGAGGGTAATTTCCCCTTGGGCATATTCTGGTATTGATGCTCATGGATAAGGGTATGGAAAGGATTCTTGGTGCGTGGAGGAAGTGACCAGGGATCTGAACAGTGATGAGGAGGCTTCCCTCCAATGGCTGGATTTTCCACCACTCCAATGCTTGCAATGGTAGTGCTGGTGTGCGGATGTTGGCCTTGCTCCTCTTCAACTTCACTCTCGATCTTCTTCTCCTTCCCGGGGTCTTGGAGGTCTTCCTCCATGGGCTCCTTCCCTTTATCCTTGGCAGACACCGTTGTGCTTCTAAACTTTCAAAGAGTATGTCCTAGCAGAAACAGATCGAAACAAAAACACGACGAAAACATGATATACGGACCTCGGGGGATCCGGAGGGTTAGATATTACGAAGTTTCATATCAAAAGGAAGGTACTGGGAGAAAACGAGTCGGAGGCGGAGTCCTAGGTGGACTCACCACCTGGTGGCGCGGCCAGGGGTGGGCCCGTGCCATGGGGTGAAGTGGGCCACCCTGGCTCCGTTTCCGTCCCTTTTTCGCTTCGTAGCTTTCCTTATTGACTGAAAACTGCAAAAGTATAGTTGGATTGTATTTCGCGAAACTTTTCTTACCAGAACTGTTACCTAGTTGGAACACGGACCCTGCAGGTCTCTGAATTTGGTATTTAGTAGATTCTTCCGGAGTCATCACTTGAATAACATCAATACCTTCATCTTCATATACTTACTACTTGAGTCATACAACCCTTCTCTTCCTTATTACACCATTGTCTCCACTTCCTGGAAATTTCTTTCACACAAAACTTCACACAGTTCTCATTAGCAACATTAGTATAAGTGAAGTGATAAAAACTTTTGATTTCAACTTTCAACTGAAAACCATCAAAACAAAAGCTACTGTAGAAACTCCTTCCGAAAGCCCAAAAAGAATTCAAAAAGGAAATTGAATAAAGAAGCAAATGCAAGATTGGCAAAATCTGTCAAAACAGACCAGCAGGTAAATATCATTTTTTTAGAAAATGTTCTGTTGCTCAAATACAAAAGTGCAAAACTAACAAAGTTAAATAACAACATGGGGCAGAAGCACAAAAAATTCCAGCTCAAACCGACATACAGAGATCTCTCACGAATTTTTACGGGGAAGCACAAAAATCTGTTTCGGGATAGCAACTTCCCCAAATATTACTTCTCTCTCATTAGAGGTTGATCTTGACACAAAAACCAAACAAAACGCATAAGGAGCGTTTATTACCAAAGTAATAACTTCCAAGACTCAAAGAAACAAAAACAAACCGAAAGCAAAAACAAATTGGGTTGTCTCCCATAAAGCTCTTTCTTTATAGCCATTAAGATGGGCATGATAATTTTGAAGAAGCTCTCATAGGGATATGAATTGAAGTGAAAGAGAGCATTAAGAAGTAAAAGCACACACATTTAAGTCTAACCCACTTCCTATGCAAGGGGATTTTGTAAACAAACAAGTTGTTGAAACCAAAGGCAACTTGCATAAGAAGGCAAAAGAAACGCAATATAAAAACTTTCAGCATAAAACGAGGAAACTTGATATTATTAAGATGCATAAGAACACTTTTCCCTCTCTCATAGTAGCTTTCAGTATCATGCATAAACTTGACAATATAGCTATCACAAGGACCATCATAGCAATGATCACTTATTCTAACAGAAAACACAGGAATACTAGCTCTCATAACACTACTATGTGAAACAATATTAGAGGTATCCTTACAAAGGATAGTGTGTCCCTCTTTCTCATACTTAGTGACAAAGTCTTTCACATTTGCTACAATAGGTTCATCAACCATTTGTTCGTCAGGTTCAACAGCTTTATTGATACTTTCATCTACCATACTAGCCATCATAGAATGTTCTTTTACCTTAACTAGAAAAGGCATCTTCTCAATATAAGGTTCAGGTAAAACATGATTAGCAGTATAAACTTCAGTATTTCTTGTAGGAACACTCTTAGAAACATCTTTATAAGGTTCATGATACTTATTCCACTTCTTTTTAGGCACTTAATGTACGAAGCAAAAGCCTTAAAATAAGAAGCAATACTTGAGAGTCTAGACCATAAGCATTTTTGATATTTTGAAAGTCATCCGTTCCCATAAAAGATTCAATGCATTCATAATCATAATTTATACATGACTTTCTACCTTTGTCATTCTCCCAAGCTTCAGCATTGTCTTGAATTCGGTCTAGAAGATCCCATTTAGCTTCTTCTTCCATAAGAGTGAATGATCCAGCACAAGAGGCATCCAATAAATCTTTGTCATGTAGAGGGAGCCTTGCATAAAAGTTGTTGATAATAATATTGCTTGGGAACTTATGAATGGGACATTTGAGCATTAGTAACTTCAATCTCCCCCAAGCTTGAGCTGTACCCTCTCCATCAAGAGGCCAAAAGTTGTATATTTGATTCCGATCTTTATGAATCTCACTAGGAGGATAAAACTTTGAATAAAATAGAGGCACTATTTCCTCCCATTCCAGAGCTTGACCATTCTTCAGCAGCTTATACCATTCCTCAGCTCTTCCCTTCAGTGATAATGAGAATAACTTCTTCTTAACTTGATCTGTAGTGATACCTGCACACTTGAACAACCCGCATAATTTGTGTATAAAGAGTAAATGATCACCGGGATGGACAGTTCCATCCCCAACATAGTAGTTATCCATAACACGATCAATAATCCTTGTGGGTATTTTGAAAACATCTTTCTCAGCAGGTGGTGGCTTATCTACTACCTTAGCAGTGGTAGTAGCATTACCAAATAAGAAACTCAGCGAATTATCCATAACGAAAATAAAGTAACTAACAGTAGTAAACAATACTCACAGTAGAAGTTTCCTTTACCAGTTTCACTCTCCAATAGTGCTTCACTCCCCGGCAACGGCGCTAGAAAATAGTCTTGATGACCCACAAGTATAGGGGGTGTATCACAGTATTTTCGATAAGTAAGAGTGTCGAACCCAACGAGGAGCAGAAGGTGCTGGCTAGTGGTATGGATCATGAATTCTCTGCAAATACTTAGCAAATGGATTTTTAGGAGTTTTCGATAAAGCAAGTAAACAAAGTACGAGTAAACAAAAGACAGTAGGAATAAAATGCAGCAAGTGGCCCAATCCTTTATGCAGCAAAGGACAAGCCGGTTGTATTTCTATAGATGACCAAACGTTCTCGAGGACACATGGGAAGACTGTCAAGTGCTTTCTCTTCATATAGTCAATTAATCTTCTTTAGCTTGCTAAGTGTTGTGTGGGTGAACCTGTGCTAATGTACCGCCCCATCCAAGACTAATACATACTTGTGATTATACCCCTTGCAAACATCCATAAGTACAAGAAAGTAATTAAGGTAGAAACCTAACCACAACTTTAAATTCTAAGACCCTTACGTCCCTTGTGCAATGGTTTCCTAACAGGGGTTCAGGTTTCTGTCACTCCGGCAACCCCTACGATTAGTAGCCAAATACACAATGCATTCCCCTAGGCCCATATAGGTGAAGTGTCATGTAGTCAACGTTCACATGACACCACTAGAAGAAGTACACCACAACTTAAATAACAATCTATTGAATCTTTCTCAACGCAACTCCACTACTAACAACAAGACTTCTCCCATGTCCTCAAGAACAAAATGAACTACTCACAAGACATCATATGGATCATGATCAGAGATGGAATAATGATGTATAACAATCTGAACATATACAATAATTCAATGGTTCACTCAATAGCATCAACTACAAAGAGTAATCAACACCGGGAAACTTTCCCCTATGAACTATGCAAGATTCAACTCAATTGTTACAGCAATATGGAGATGGTGATGAGGGTGCTGATGGTGATGATGGTGGTGATGATGATGATGATCCTGATGAAGTCTAGCTTGATGGTGGTGTTGATGGCGACGATCTCCCCTCTCTGGGAAGGAATTCCCCTGGCAAAAATCTGTCTGCCGGAGAGATCTTTCTCTCTCGGTGTTATCCGCCCCGCAGAGGCGGCGGAATCTTTCTGTGGTCGCCCCCCCCAGTCTTAGGGTTTCGGGAGGATGATATACGCCAGAGGGGAGAGGCTGGAGTGGGCCAGGGCGGCCACGCCACCTCCAGGCATGGCCTAGGCCTGCCCACGCCATGGGGTGGTGTGGGCCCCCTGTGGCCCACCTCCACTCCATCTTCTGGCATCATTAGTCTTCTGGAAAAATAGGATTTTCCGTATATTTTCCCGGATTTTTTGATCTTTGCGAATTTTGCCTCCAAACAGCACATTTTCCATCAGAATCCTGAATGCAGCGGTCCATGCTCCTAAAGTCATCAACCATGCAAAAATAGATGAAATAACATAAATATCACCTCTCAATAAGAAATATATCAATGAATAATAGTGAATTAAGACATAGAATAGTGATGCAAAATGGACGTATCACATCTCCCTAGCCACTCAAATCACCTACATGGTGATAAGCATTTGGATGTTGTGTCTACGACACAAAGATAATGTAACACCCTCAAATCGGCCCTATGCAAGTTTTAGCCCTTTCCGCCAAACCCGCATAGAAACGATTCAAGGATGCCCACCAGGCACTTTCGTGCGGGTGGAAAACGAAGTAATACCATTACACAACAGTCCTCGATGGGACCCACAGAACAGATATCTACAACATCGACTCCACGAGTCAAGAATACAGATATACAATACAAAGATCCAAATCACCTTGAAAACGATAGAGCGTTCGACTACGGACAAGAGGCAAATGGGGCTAAGAGCCCTGAAGAATAACCAATGGCGTCCATAACCCTGCCCAGGCCAAGCCGGAAGGGTAACCCTGGTAACGACGTCGACCTCAAACCTGCTAAAACAAAAGGGGTGCCGACAAAGGGCAAAGGAAAAAGAGGAGCGTCAGTACTGAGGCCAGTACACGGCGAGGCTAGAATTCGGCGGCTCTCGCCTACATAGGTATGGTGGACTGAAGCGGGAGCGCAGCGGCACTAAACAACCTATAGAGACTCGGTTTCACTGGCGGCTATTAGAGAGGGGTAAGAAAGACCTATTCGGATCCAACCTGAAGCTAACACCAAACAAACCCATCCTGGTATTTCCCCCTCGAGACCAAACGAGGAAGTCGGACCAAGGAACTCACACAGTTGGCAGTTTTATTCATTCCATTATAATTGTAGCACGTACTAATCATATGTAGGTATGATAACATAAGTAGTGGGCAATTTTAGTTATCATTCCGTTGTAGTTGGAACATTTACTAATCAGATATAATAGTCCTAAGGAATCCCAAAACCCAGCAGTTGTTGGCACTTTTATCACATTCCATTGGAGTTGCAATACTTACTAGGCAGATATAACAAACAACCCAGATCTAGCAGTTGTTGGCATTTTTAATATCCATTCCGTTATAGTTGAATCTAATTACTAGTTATATATTAAGTCAAGTTTATAGCACTACTTTAGTTATGCTTGTCTATGATCGAGGTACTATGCTCCAAGTCATCCATAACCACGGAAACGGCTTTCAGAAAGTTTTACCCTGCAGGGGTGCACAAATAGAAACACACACTCGATCAACCTCGGAAAAACCAACTCAAAACCCAACAAGACATTCACGACAAAGCGATCATAGGATTCAGAAATATTTCAGGGGGCCAGCCCACTAAGCTACCCGCAACGAAGTTTGACGGCTCCGGAACGGACCCAGGGTTTGTGTCAATGGCTGTAAACGACTGGGAACTCGAAAGTGTGACTGGGCTTGTCGATACCGCGAAAACATTCCACGATCCAAAACAGTACAGGTGCTCCACGCACAATCTTAAATAAAGCAGTAAAGCATGGCATAAGTATAGAATAGTAATAAATCCCCAAACTACTTGTGGCCCCAAGAAATAGAAATGAATCAAGCTCTGGCTCAGGGGGGTCCACGGCCTCCCGGATGTGGATAGTGCGAAAAATCAAGGAACATGTATCAAGTACTCGGGGTCCTGCAGGACACAAGTGAGCGTGGAAGAACCAAATAACATCTATTGCCCACCGATGCCTCTGCATTAGTTATATCTAGCTTTTTAATAGTTGTATTTAAAGTCATGATCATCTCCACCAAAAGCATCTGCCAGCACTCCAACAACGGTGGTACTCGACAACACAGGTAATAGGAGGTGTCCAAGGCCATATAGAGGCTGCACGGGATATAACTGGTGCACGGTAACTAAAGCATCGCGACACAGATAGCAATAGCTCAACAGGAGGAAATAAAGACTATAAATGCAAAATAGGTAGAAGAGGGAGAGATGCTCGCCTGGGAGAACACTGCCGACGGAACATATCCGGAGAACTTGTCGATACTCGCATCCACTCATCGGCCTAGTCCGCGAAGAAGCAAACACTAGAAAACACACCGGATGCAATATTTAATACTACGGCAGAAGATCCGGCATGATTATGATATGATGCATATGCGGTGCAATTAGGCAGTATTAAGCAGAACCGGGGTCTCGACAATTAATTAATAGGTTCAAGTTATTTAGAAACCCCCGCATTTTAAATGTTGTATTATCAAGGCAACACATGGCATCGGTTCGCTACACAAATTTAAATGGAGCCGATATAAGACTAGAATAACCCGCATATAGACTCCATATTTAATTATGAGGTGAATCGGCATAATGCCCCCAAACCACAGACATATATGCATGCATGAACAATTTAATATGCAACAAGTTATATAGATGGCACTTGACAAAAATAGGGCTAGAAAAAGGTCACACATGGGGAACTCAGCGATCTTGGCATTTTATGGATCGGGTCGACAAGATCGGTCTTCGGGTTCCATGAAGGGGAACTTGGCGTTCCAACAAGATTTCCGGGTCCTTGTCGTCGAGCTTAGGGTTCTGGTATCGGTGGCGATGACGCACTTGAATTAACACGGTGGTTCTCGAAGTCGATGTCAATTCTCTAGATGTGTCGAAGATCTTGTCGTGGGTTGCGCCAACTACATCTCACTGGCTTGGTTAAAGAGCAACAACACTATGTCAACACCAACTACAGGGGCATCGATGAAGGGAGAAAAAAAATATTAGCTTGAGCTCCTACTAGCACACATGGGTACCAGAAGCGAGCAGGTAGGCGTCTGGGGCTGTACCTACAGCACACACACGAGATGACCAACACCCGAAAGCTCGGCAGAGGACGTCCAGGTGGACTTGGAATGATGCCATATGAGGCAGAGGACCATGGCATCGACGTCGAGGTAGCCTGGCACAATAGCTTGCGCGGGAGAGGCAAGGGGGAGCACACGAGTGATGGGCGAAGATGAGCGACCGACGCTGACTCGGGCGGCTCGAGATGTAGGGGGCATCGGAGGCGAGGTCGTGCGGGGCTTGAGGAGCGGTACGGCGCCGAGCTCGAGGGCAGGTAGGTGCGCGACGGCAGGAACCTGTGGGCGGTTACAGGCGCCCTGACGGCAGGACTCGAGGACGTGATGCAGGGAGGACGGAGGACTCGTGGTCGAGGGGAGGACGGTGCTGGGCGCGTCCTGGCGGGGAGGAGGACCGAGAGGCGCCGGAGAAGGGGCCGATGGTGGCGGAGTTTTCTGACCTCGGGGAGAGGGGCTCAGGGACGCGGCGATGCGCGGGTCGCTGGCGGGGCGAACGACGGCGCTGCAGAGGAGGGGGCCCGGCCAGAGGGCGGCCGCCGTGGGCCGAGGCGGTGAGCGGAGGTAGAGGAGAGAGGCGGCGATGGAGAGCCATCGGAGGAGGCGCTGGAGAGGAGAGGGTGCGGCCGACGGTGATGAGCCGGCCGGCGGCGGTGCGGGATCTGGGGAGGAGCGGGGGCCGGCGAGGTCGAGGCGGGGTGGAGGCGACGCACGCGCACGAGGAGGGAGGACGGATGCGGCGGCGACGGGGCGCCGGGCTCGAGCGGCCGAGGGGGCGCGGCGGCGCTCCGTGGCAGAGGAGAGGGAGACGGGGCGGAGGACCCGAGGCGCGCAGGTGGGGGTTGGTGGGGATGGGGCGACCAGGTGGGGATCGATCACGGGGTGCGTGTCCGCCGCGTGGGAGTGGGGCCAGGCGGGCGGGTCGGGAGTTGGGCGCGTGGGGTGGAGGCGTACGGCAGGCGGGAAAAAGGGAGGTGAGCCAGGGGAAAAGGAGGGAGGCGGGACTGGGTGAGCGCGGGATGGGGAGCTGCGTGCGGCAGGTGGCGGGGGTCGCGCAGGGATCGAGGTGGTCAGCCGGGGGTTGGAGCGGGTCGGTCACGGGAGTAGGTGACGTGCTCCTGTGTGTGTGTGTGTTAGGGAGGGGAGGTGGGGCCAGGAGGAGAGATAAGGTGGAGGGGCTCGGTGAGGTGGCGAGCCGTGATTGGCTCAGGTGAGGTGGAGGAGTGGAGGAAGGGCTGGGTAGAATAGGATTGGGTGGAAAATAGGACTAGATATTTTAGACTAGGGTTTGGAGGTGGTCGACCGGGCTTTCGGGCCTGGCTGGCTGCCTCCCAAAAATAATGTAAACTTTTATTTTAATTTAAAATAGACTTTTGTAAATAGTTTTTGGACAAATAAAAGACCCGGAAAAGACCAGAGTTGAGTTGAAATTAAGACGGGGAATATTTAACAAAACTAGGCTTTTTGAAAAATAGTTTTGACAAAACCATGCATGATGATGACGATGCTCAAATGCAATGTGGCATGATGACATGAGCATGCGGTCATGATGATGCAATGCACCAAAAGAACGCGATTTTCTAGTAGTGGTTTTTGCGGGGCAACACATTTCGACACCACTAACAATGGATCTCGCCCTCGAGATCCGCCTCGTGGTACCGGGAAGAAGGTCAACGATCTGAATCTTCTCGCTTCGTGTAGAACCTCGCAACACCACTAACAAGAGGTCGTTGTCCGTGATCATCGAGAGAACACTCCGGGAACAAATCGCGAAGGTAGAGGTATCTACAAATAAAGCCACCTCTAGCTTCCATTGACGGAGTAAAATTGCTAGATCCACCGATTCAATATACAAGAGCGAATGCTAAGAGTAGTCGGATGGTGATCAGTCCATCGCGCACCCAAACCATTACTCTGCACACGAATAGGAGATTTATGCAACCAACTCTCGAAATTAGACTGAAGATCTCGACAATGGAGATTCGGAACAAAGGAGGGAAGCAGACTCTGCATCGGATCTAAGGTAGAGGATGTCGTCGCGTCGGAAAACTCCGGAAGGCACAACAAGGAACAAAGAGAAGTCCAATAGATGAATGATTCCGCAGATAGCGCGAAGTCCGGATGTAGAAGCATCGTTACCAAAGAAGGAAGCAAAACCCTGAAGGTACGACAGAAACCCAACCACGAGCATTCCTGGACTCAAAGAAAAGATAAGAGAACAGATCCAAAACACGCAGAGGTAAGAGGAGAACAGCAGAGGTCTAAGGAGTAAAAGCAGACCTAATCAGATCTATCCAACCAATTTTTGCAAAATAGTTTTGACACTCTACTTCGGCCATTAGCTAGGTTATCCTACAGGCTGGACTTGTTGGGTATCGCAACTGCTGGGCTCTGATACCACTCTGTAACACCCTCAAATCGGCCCTATGCAAGTTTTAGCCCTTTCCGCCAAACCCGCGTAGAAACGATTCAAGGACGCCCACCAGGCACTTTCGTGCGGGTGGAAAACGAAGTAATACCATTACACAACAGTCCTCGATGGGACCCACAGAACAGATATATACAACATCGACTCCATGAGTCAAGAATACAGATATACAATACAAAGATCCAAATCACCTTGAAAACGATAGAGCGTTCGACTAGGGACAAGAGGCAAATGGGGCAAAGAGCCCTGAAGAATAACCAATGGCGTCCATAACCCTGCCCAGGCCAAGCCGGAAGGGTAACCCTGCTAACGACGTCGACCTCAAACCTGCTAAAACAAAAGGGGTGCCGACAAAGGGCAAAGGAAAAAGAGGAGCATCAGTACTGAGGCCAGTACACGGCGAGGCTAGAATTCGGCGGCTCTCGCCTACATAGGTATGGTGGACTGAAGCGGCAACGCAGCGGCACTAAACAACCTATAGAGACTCGGTTTCACTGGCGGCTATTAGAGAGGGGTAAGAAAGACCTATTCGGATCCAACCTGAAGCTAACACCAAACAAACCCATCCTGGTATTTCCCCCTCGAGACCAAACGAGGAAGTCGGACCAAGGAACTCACACAGTTGGCAGTTTTATTCATTCCATTATAATTGTAGCACGTACTAATCATATGTAGGTATGATAACATAAGTAGTGGGAAATTTTAGTTATCATTCCGTTGTAGTTGGAACATTTACTAATCAGATATAATAGTCCTGAGGAATCCCAAAACCCAGCAGTTGTTGGCACTTTTATCACATTCCATTGGAGTTGCAATACTTACTAGGCAGATATAACAAACAACCCAGATCTAGCAGTTGTTGGCATTTTTAATATCCATTTCGTTATAGTTGAATCTAATTACTAGTTATATATTAAGTCAAGTTTATAGCACTACTTTAGTTATGCTTGTCTATGATCGAGATACTGTGCTCCAAGTCATCCATAACCACGGAAACGGCTTTCAGAAAGTTTTACCCTGCAGGGGTGCACAAATAGCAACACACACTCGATCAACCTCGGAAAAACCAACTCAAAACCCAACAAGACATTCACGACAAAGCGATCATAGGATTCAGAAATATTTCAGGGGGGCAGCCCACTAAGCTACCCGCAACGAAGTTTGCCGGCTCCGGAACGGACCCAGGGTTTGTGTCAATGGCTATAAACGACTGGGAACTCGAAAGTGTGACTGGGCTTGTCGATACCGCGAAAACATTCCACGATCCAAAACAGTACAGGTGCTCCACGCACAATCTTAAATAAAGCAGTAAAGCATGGCATAAGTATAGAATAGTAATAAATCCCCAAACTACTTGTGGCCCCAAGAAATAGAAATGAATCAAGCTCTGGCTCAGGGGGGTCCACGGCCTCCCGGATGTGGATAGTGCAAAAAATCAAGGAACATGTATCAAGTACTCGAGGTCCTACGGGACACAAGTGAGCGTGGAAGAACCAAATAACATCTATTGCCCACCGATGCCTCTGCATTAGTTATATCTAGCTTTTTAATAGTTGTATTTAAAGTCATGATCATCTCCACCAAAAGCATCTGCCAGCACTCCAACAACTGTGGTACTCGACAACACAAGATCCCACCTGAGCAAGCAACTACGACTCGCAAGGCCAGCTATCTACCAAACATAGGTAATAGGAGGTGTCCAAGGCCATATAGAGGCTGCACGGGATATAACTGGTGCACGGTAACTAAAGCATCGCGACACGGATAGCAATAGATCAACAGGAGGAAATAAAGACTATAAATGCAAAATAGGTAGAAGAGGGAGAGATGCTCGCCTGGGAGAACACTGCCGACGGAACATATCCGGAGAACTTGTCGATACTCGCATCCACTCATCGGCCTAGTCCGCGAAGAAGCAAACACTAGAAGACACACCGGATGCAATATTTAATACTACGGCAGAAGATCCGGCATGATTATGATATGATGCATATGCGGTGCAATTAGGCAGTATTAAGCGGAACCGGGGTCCCGACAATTAATTAATAGGTTCAAGTTATTTAGAACCCCCGCATTTTAAATGTTGTATTATCAAGGCAACACATGGCATCGGTTCGCTACACAAATTTAAATGGAGCCGATATAAGACTAGAATAACCCGCATATAGACTCCATATTTAATTATGAGGTGAATCGGCATAATGCCCCCAAACCACAGACATATATGCATGCATGAACAATTTAATATGCAACAAGTTATATAGATGGCACTTGACAAAAATAGGGCTAGAAAAAGGTCACACATGGGGAACTCGGCGATCTTGGCGTTCTATGGATCGGGTCGACGAGATTGGTCTTCGGGTTCCATGAAGGGGAACTTGGCGTTCCAAGAAGATCTCCGGGTCCTTGTCGTCGAGCTTAGGGTTCTGGTATCGGTGGCGATGACGCACTTGAATTAACACGGTGGTTCTCGAAGTCGATGTCAATTCTCTAGATGTGTCGAAGATCTTGTCGTGGGTGGCGCCAACTACATCTCACTGGCTTTGTTAAAGAGCAGTAGCACTATGTCAACACCAACTACAGGGGCATCGAATGAAGGGAGAAAACAAATATTAGCTTGAGCTCCTACTAGCACACATGGGTACCAGAAGCGAGCAAGTAGGCGTCTGGGGCTGTACCTGCAGCACACACACAAGATGACCAACACCCAAAGGCTCGGTAAAGGACGTCCAGGTGGACTTGGAACGATGCCATATGTGGCAGAGGACCATGGCAACGACGTCGGGGTAGCCTGGCGCAATAGGTTGCGCGGGAGAGGCGAGGGGGAGCACACGCGTGATGGGCGAAGATGAGCGGCCGGCGCTGACTCGGACGGCTCGAGTTGCAGGGGGCATCGGAGGCGAGGTCGTGCGGGGCTTGAGGAGCGGTACGGCGCCGAGCTCGAGGGCAGGTAGGTGCGCGACGGCAGGAACCTGCGGGCGGTTGCAGGCGGCCTCGTGGCAGGACTCGAGGACGTGATGCAGGGAGGGTGGAGGACTCACGGTGGAGGGGAAGACGGTGCTGGGCGCGTCCTGGCGGGGAGGAGGACCGAGAGGCGCCGGAGAAGGGGCCGATGGTGGCGGAGCTTGGCGACCTCGGGGAGAGGGGCTCGGGGACGCGACGATGCGTGGGTCGCCGGCGGGGCGAACAGCGGCACTGCAGAGGAGGGGCCCGGCCAGAGGGCGGCCGCCGTGGGCCGAGGCGGCGAGCGGAGGCAGAGGAGAGAGGCGGCGATGGAGAGCCGTCGGAGGAGGCGCTGGAGAGGAGAGGGTGCGGCCGGCGGTGACAAGCCGGCCGACGACGGTGCGGGATCTGGGGAGGGGCGGGGGCCGGCGAGGTCGAGGCGCGGTGGAGGCGACGCACGCGTGCGAGGAGGGAGGGCGGATGCAGCGGCGACGGGGCATCGGGCTCGAACGGCCGAGGGGGCGCGGCGGTGCTCCGCGGCAGAGGAGAGGGAGACGGGGCGGAGGACCCGAGGCTTGCAGGTGGGGGTTGGTGGGGATGGGGCGACCAGGTGGGGATCGATCGCGGGGTGCGTGTCCGTCGCGTGGGAGTGGGGCCAGGCGGGCGGGTTGGGAGTTGGGCGCGTGGGGTGGAGGCGTACGGCAGGCGGGAAAAAGAGAGGTGGGCCAGGGGAAAAGGAGGTAGGCGAGACTGGGTGAGCGTGGGATGGGGAGCTGCGTGCGGCAGGTTGCAGGGGTCGCGCAGGGATCGAGGTGGTCGGCCAGGGGTTGGAGCGGGTCGGTCATGGGAGTAGGTGACGTGCTCCTGTGTGTGTGTGTGTGTTAGGGAGGGGAGGTGGGGCCAGGAGGAGAGATGAGGTGGAGGGGCTCGGTGAGGTGGCGAGCCGTGATTGGCTCGGGTGAGGTGGAGGGGTGGAGGAAGGGCTGGGTAGAATAGGATTGGGTGGAAATAGGACTAGATATTTTAGACTAGGGTTTGGAGGTGGCCGGCCGGGCTTTGGGCCTGGCTGGCTGCCTCCCAAAAATAATGTAAACTTTTATTTTAATTTAAATAGACTTTTGTAAATAGTTTTTGGACAAATAAAAGACCCGGAAAAGACCGGAGTTGAGTTGAAATTAAGACGGCGAATATTTAGAAAACAAAACTAGGCTTTTTGAAAAATAGTTTTGACAAAACCATGCATGATGATGACGATGCTCAAATGCAATGTGGCATGATGACAGGAGCATGCGGTCATGATGATGCAATGCACAAAAACAACACGATTTTCTAGTAGTGGTTTTTGCGGGGCGGCACAGATAAGACCTACATATCTAATCTGTTGGCCTGGCAATTGCACTCACTGTGCTCTACCAGTTAAATACCACACCAGTAGGTGTGATGAAAATCCCGATGGACGCGCTGGATACATATGCACTGAACCTGAAATTTGGCTCAGTAAGGCCTCTGCGGCATGAGCCGAATCACACCAACAATTTCCGAATTCGAGTCCGGGGACTCGAGTTGAGTAGGTCGTGTTTGTTTTTGCCCAAGAGCAATTAACTGGTCACGATCTTTTTTATGAACCAGACACATGCGTCACGATCAATGAACCATTCGAACACTTCAACATAACATAACTTCGAGTGAATGACTTCTAAAGTCTCCGCCTGAATCTTCAATTTGTCTAGACACTTGGGGCTACTGACATAGGTATGCCCCATGGCACCTATCATTGGCCTACCTGGCCCGGCTCAACGAGAATCCTGCGTGATAATACGCCATTAACAAGGAGGCCCATGGTGATTCGTGTGAGCCCAGTCCCATGAAGGACCCAACTCCTTGACAGATATAGCAATAGTAGGTATGAAAATTAGGGTTTCACCCTTATTCCTGTAACTAACTCCGATGTATCCTGAGACCTGGCATCCCCATATAAAGGCCAGGAGGGAGCATGAAGGAAGATAATCAATCTCTCATTCATACACCCACCAGATCATATCTATGCACCATCGCCATCAGGGCACCCTCTAACCTTCGGTTCCTCATCAATCAAGGAACATACAAGCAGGAGTAGGGTTTTCCCTCTGGAGGCCTGAACCTAGGTAAACCTTGTGTCCCCGCGTGCTTGTTTGTTAGCCGACAAAGTCTCCGGTGTGCCACTCTTCCTCAAAACCCAAGTCCATAAACTATGGGCATTGACGTGATCACCCCATGTCAATACATTCCTGGAATGTGGCACAAGAGAGCATGATGAATCTGAGCTCCAATTTGGCTCTTGGATGATCTCATAGGAAGTGCATTGGAAGCCAGGAACCCCGTGTGTCCATGCTAGGTTTGCATGTGAGTCTGATGGTGGAAGGAGACACGGGCGAGGACCGGTTGGTGGATGCTATGAATGGTTGGCTTGTGGTCCTACTGGGGAGCATGGCCATCAAAAATGGGTGGCAAAAAATAGCACTAGCCTGGAACATAACTTAATTGAAGCAGGTCTAGGATAGGACCCAAATGGTGCACTATAGGATATTGCCTCTAGCCCTTTATAGCACCAGCCATAAGGTGTGGCAAGCTCTTCTCCTAGTGAGCAGAGAGTAGAAGCAAGGAGGGGCATTGATATGGATGATGCATCTATAGTGGTGGAACATGAGAAGATCCCTCCACCTCCTCATGTCTATATACCTTCAAGGGAGAAAAAGAAGCAAAGGAAAGCGGTCGTAACTACTAGAGGAAAGGAAGGAAGTGAAGAGAAGCAAGATACACTAGCTAAAAATGGTGGTAGCACAGATGAACACATTTGAAATGGTGTCCTTTGGGAAGGTGATCCGCCAAGAGCAATGAGTGTTATGGCACACAACTATTGTGGGTTAGGAGATGCTGTGATAGTTAAAGAAATTCGTTACCTCACTAGGAGATATGCCCCCATAGTTCTATTTGTCTCGGAAACTCAATTGCAGAAAGCACATGTGGAGGGGTTATGACGAGAGTTATCCTGGATAATGTTGTAGTACCCCGGAAAAACACTACTAGAAAACCGCTATTGATTTTACCTTGTGCATCATCACCATCATTATCATCATGCACGCATTTGTTTTGCCTCTAAAATAATTTCACCAAAATCCTATGTTGTTTTCTCATTAGCCCCCTCCTTTAATTTTAAATGATAAAACCTGGTCTTCCTAGATATTTTATTTGTCTAAAGTTATCTTACAAAAAGGCATTTAAATAAAATAGGACAAATAAAAAAAATGTTTTGCCCGAGGGAGGCAACCCAGCCATTTAGGCCAGGCAACCTACAACCCTAGGACCAACCCACCTAAACTACCCCAGACCCTAACCCTAAAACTGCACACCCCACCTACCCATCCGCCCTAGCTAACCACCCCACCGCCGCTAGTACACAACACAACCCACACTCCACCCGGCCAACACACAACACGTCGTGTGCAGCACACACTCTCGCCATGCACACGACATAGTGGCACAACCACAACACAACACCACACAACATGCACGCACATGGTCACATTGACCCAGCACACACGCACTCATGCGCACGGTACCCAACCCCACCGTCTCCCCTCGATCCTATCGCTAGCAACATTGCCCCTGCACGCAATCGCAGGTCGCTCCCTTCTTCCTTGCACACACCCCACTGCCAGGAGCACCTCTCCTTCCTCTAGCTCCCACTACCTCCCTTCACCCCACAGTGGCGTCGCTGCCCCGCACGGCCTCACCTCGAACTCCGGACGACCGCCCGTGCGCCTCAACCTTGTCTCCCCGACCTCCATCCTCCCTGCTTGCGAGCCCCAGCACTAGCGCAGGAAATCGCCATCTCCTCTCGCTATGCGAACACCACCGACGTCCTCTCTACTAGGTGCGGTCGCCCTCATCCTCCCCTGTGCGGATCCTGCCCTTGCCCGCGAGCACTGGTGACCTCTCCTTCACCCTCTGCTAGTCGCGCCGCTAGGAACTGCTTCCTGTGTTGAGCCTGTCCGAGCCAGCACCACCGCCATGTCTGCGCCCGGCCACCGCCGAGCCCGCCTCCTCTGATGGCCACCTCTGCCCTGTCGTATTGCTCACCGCCGCTCGTGTCGACCCCGATCTAACTAACCTTCTCCTCTCTGACCGACGCGTGCATCCGCGATTGAGTACATGAGCGAGCATAGCCTCGTGTGGCCTGCCCTGCTGCTTCTATTCGTCAAGATGATCTGGTGACCATGGCATGTGGTGATGTGGTGAGGCTTCTGTGAAGGGGCCAAATGAAGTGAAGTGGTGGACACTTGGTGATTTTAAAGCGCTCTAGCCAAACAAGAACAACAAGCCGAACTCCAAGTTGACCATCGACAAAAGAAACCAAAACCATAAGTCGACACCGAAGAGGATACAGATGACAAGATCTTCTTCATGGACCCGAAGAGGTCAAGACCACCAAGCTCTCCCTCCCGGATCCGAAGAGCCCGATCCCGGATGCGAGAACCGATCTCGTCGACCCCCGAGACCCTGATCCTCGAACCCAAACCCCGTTAAACGCCAAGACCCTCGGTGCCGAACCCAATGTATGACCTCTATCTGAGACCCCTATTTTTATAATATGACATTATAACTTGTTGCATATTACCTCATTTATGTCGCATACATATTTTGTGGTTTGGGGGTATTTTTTCGACTCACCTAATAATTAAATATGGAGACTATATGTGAGATATTTTTGTCTTATCACGACTCTATTTAAATTTGTGTAGAGAACCGATGCCATGTTTTGCCTTGTTATTCAACATTTAAATTGTGGGGTATCTAAACAACATGAACCTTCTAATTAATTCTCGGGATCCTGATTCCGCTTAATATTACCTAAGTGCATCACATCGTTTCCATGTTATGCATAATACATGCATCATGACTGATCTCCTACCGTTTTATTAAATAGTGCATCTGGTGTTTCTTTTAGTGTTTTTCTTCTTCACGGATCAGGCCGTTGAGTTGATGCGAGCTTCGACCCGATCTTGGGTAACCTTCGGCTATGTTTCCCTGGCGAGCATTCTCCCCCTTTCTACCTATTTTGCTTTTATAGTCTTTACTTCCTCCTATTGATCTATTGCTATCATTTTATCGATACTTTAGTATTCCGTACCAGTTATACTCCTTGCATCCTATATTGCCTTGGACACCTCCTGCTGCCATTGTTTTGGTAGATATTTGTCCTTGCGAGTCGTAGTTCCTTGCTCAGGTGTTGGTTTGAGTTGTCGAGTTCCACAGTTGTTGGGGGTTGGCATATGCTTAATGGTGGAGATAATCATGTTTTACTTACAAATTTGATAATTAATGTTGAAAGTAGATATAATTAATAAAGAGGCATCGGTCGGTAATAGATGAGATATAACTGTTATCCCGCCCACTTGTGTCCACTTAGGACCCGAGTACTTGACACCTGTTCCGAGACCGAGCGCTCTAACCACATGTAGGGTGAATGGGAACCCCTATCAGCTTATTACCCAATTTCAAAGTATTGTACTAGGGGCACAAAACTAGTTCGGGCTTTATACATTAACTATTGTACCTATGCCATGTATGAGATGTTTATTACCTCTTGCTCGATGAGTGTTTATTAATGTTGCATAGGTGCGACACTCTGTCACGGGAATATATTGTCTATGTCCTTTGCTCACGTGACAAATGCATGCAATCTCAAGGTCTGTACGAGGATTAGCTATACCTCATACGGGTAGCTCTTTTGGGTGTCCCTCATGTACTTACTTTGGCACTGGGAACACGTTGTGTCCGAAGGCTCGCCGACATACCGATGGATGTATGTTAATTGATTTGGAAAATAGGGTGGAAGTGCATGTGGATACTTTGGTGCACCCCTGCAGGGTTAAATCTTTTTGAAAAGTTGTGTTCGCGGTTATGGACAACTTGGAGCACAGTTTTTGATCATAGACAACTATAACTAAAGAATTACTGTTATAATTTGACTTGGATATGACATGACTAGTAAGTTTGACAACCACCATGGAATGAATGGATAAAACTGCCAATTGTGTGAGTTTCCTTGGAAGGACTTCCTTGTTTGGTCTCGAGGGGAAAAACTAGGATGGGTATGTTTGATGTTAGTATCATGTTGGTTCCGAATAGGTCTTTCTTATCTCTCTCTCTGATAGCCGACTATTGTATTGAGTCTCTATAGGATGTTTAGTGCATGATTTGCTACCGCTTCAATCCACCATACCTATGTAGGCGAGAGCAGCTGAATTCTAAGACTCGCCGTGTACTAGCCTTAGTACTGACAGCTCCCTTTTCCCTTTGCCCTTTGTTGGCTCCCCTTTTATTTTGACATGTTTGAGTTTGGCGACGTTAGCAAGGTTACCCTTTTGGCTTGGCCTGGGCCGGGTTATGGATGCCATTGGTTATTCTTCAGGGCTCTTAGTCCAATTTGCTTCTTATCCATACTCGGATGTTGTATTGTTTTCGAGGTGATTTGGATCTTTCAATTGTATATCTATATTCTTGACTCGTTGAGTCGTTGTTGTATATATATATATATGTTTCGTGGGTTCCATTGTGAACTATTGTGTAATGATATTACTTTGTTTTTCCACCCGCACGCAAGTGCTTGGTGGGAATCATCGAATCGTTTCTATGTAGGTTTGGCGGAAGCAGCTGATATCTACATAGTGGGTGTTACAAAGTGGTATCAGAGCTCAGCAGTTGTGATACCCCACTAGTCCAGCCTATAGGATAACCTAGCTAACGGACGATGTAGAGTGTCAAAACTATTTTGCAAAATCGGTTGGATAGATCTGATTAGGCCCGCTTTTACTCCTTACCCCTATGATATTCTCCTCTTACCTCGGTGTGTTTGAATCTTCTCTCTTACCTTTCTTCGACTCCAAGATTTCTCATGGTTGGGTTCCCGTCGTACCTTCAGGGTTTCGATTCCTTCCTCTTGCAATGGTGTTTCTACATCTGGGTTTCGTGAAGTCTGATGGAATCCTTCATCTGTTGTACCTTTCTTTCTTCCAAAATCCACTAAAAGATTTCTTGTATCTTCCGGTGTTTCCAACATGATGACATCATCTACGTTAGATCCGATGAAGAGCCTACATCACTCCTTTGTTTTCCAAACATCACTAATCAAGACCGCCAGTCTTAATTCCAAGAGTTGGTTGCATAATTATTCTATTCATGTGCATAGTAATGCTTTGGGTGCGTGATGGGATGATCCCCATCCGACTACTCTTATCATTCACTTTGTACATTGAATTGGTGGATCATTGCAATTTTTACTCCTTTCCACAAAAGTTAGAGGTGGCCTTATATTTTGAGACCTCCACCTTCATCTTTGTTTTTCCGGAGTGTTCTCTCGATGAACGTGAGCAACAACCTCTTGTTGGTGATGTCGATAACTTCAAGATGTAACAAGAATCATTGTTAGTGGTGTCGCGAGGATCTACACAAAGCGACAAGATTTAGATCTCCACCTTCCTCCCCCGTACCATGAGGCGGATCTCGGGGACAAGATCCCTTGTTAGTGGTGTCAAATTGTAGCACCTCGGGTAAACACTACTAGAAAATCACTATTTATTTTGCCTTATGCATCATCACCATCAGTATCATCATGCATGCCTTTGTTTTGCCTCTAAAATAATTTCGCCAAAATCCTGTGTTGTTTTCTCATGAGCCACCTCCTTTAATTTCAAATGATAAATCCCGGTCTTCCTGGATATTTTATTTATCTAAAACTATCTTACAAAAAGGCTTTTAAATAAAATAGGACAAATAATAAAAATGTTTTGCCCAGGAGAGGTAGCCCAACAATTTAGGCTAGGCCACCTACAAACCTAGGCCCAACCCACCTAAACTACCCCAGACCCTAACCCTAAAACCCCACACCCCACCTACCCAGCCGCCCTAGTTAACCACCCGCCGTCGCCAGTACACAACTCGACCCACATCCACCCCGCCACCACACAACACGCCGCATGCAGCACACACTCTCGCCATGCACGCGACATAGCGGCGCAGATGCAACACAGCACCACACAACATGCATGCACATGGTCACATTGACCCAGCACACACGCACTCACGCGCACGGTACCCAACCCCACCATCTCCCCTCGATCCTATCGCCAGCAACCCCACCCCCGCACGCAACCGCATGCCGCTCCCTTCTTTCTCGTGCACACCTCGCCGCCAGGAGCACCTCTCCTTCCTCCAGCGGTCGCCACCTCCCTTCACCCTACAGTGGTACTACTGCCCTGCACGGCCTCGCCTCAAACTTTGGACGACCACCATGTGCGCCTCAACCTCGTGTCCACGACCTCCGTCCTCCATGCTCGCAAGCCCCGCCAGCAATCGTCGTCTACTCTCCCTCCGCGAACGCCGCCAACCGCCGATGTCCTCTCTGCTAGGTCCGGCCGCCCTCATCGTCCCCGGTGCGGCTCCCACCCTCGCTCGCGAGCACCGCCAGCCTCTCCTTCCCCCTCTCCTAGTCGCGCCGCTAGCGCCACCTCTAGGAACCGCTTCCCATGTCGAGCATGTCTGAGCCAGCACAACCGCCACGTCCACACCCGGCCACCACCGAGCGTGCCTCCTTCGACGGCTGCCTTTTCCCCATTACGCTGCTCGCCGCCGCCCACGTCGACCCCGACCTCACTGACCTACTCCTCTCTGACCGACGTATGCGTCCATGACCGAGTACACGTGTGATCATAGCGTCATGTGGCCTGCCCTACTGCTTCTATTCGTCAAGGTAACCTGGTGACCATAGCATGTGGTGATGTGGTGAGCCTTCTGTGAAGGGGTGCGGTGACCTAGCAGACCACTTCATGTGTAGTATACTATAGTCGTTGACATGACATCCACAGAACACCTTTATGTAAATATCACATCCCTCAGAGTGGTGCAACAGAAACATTGTGGGTCCAAATTACAAACATACACACTTTATTATTATTACAATACTAGAAGTTTGAGAATTCAAGTGATTTAAACTTACAAACCAAATAACTTATCTAATAAGTTCAGCGGTAGAACGAAAAACACAAGGTAATAAAGACGTGAGCTCAACAACTTATTCTATGGGGTTCATGCTGCTCGGCTCAACCTAGATAACTACACTCCAGCCTGACAACTACTCTGACTCGTTGTCTTCAGCTCCATAGTGTATTCCGTAGTCCACCCCTTCGATTCCACCGGACAGATCCGGCTCTTCATAGTAGACGTCGTTCTGGACCTCCGTAGCATACACCTGGTCATCCTTTTGGCCCTCAAAGTCTAGTAAGGGATTGAAAGGAAAGAGTGAGTAACATCGTTACCCAGCAAGTTCACTATATGCAAGGTGGGAAGTTTGATGATCTAACTACCACCTCGGACTATAAGTCCTTGGTACTATGCAGTTTTGGTAAACGTTTCTTCAAAGATTGATTTTAATATCAAAAACTATGCCCATCAGCCTTCACAGGTTAACCAGAACTTCATGGAGTTCCTTTCCTACCATGTTCGTAGCTCCTTTCCAGAACAGGGAGTAACATGTCACAATTCTTACACTCTACAGAGGTGTGTTTCTTTAGCCATAAGATACCAAATCCTTGTTGCAAAACTAGGCATACTTTCCGGTCCATAATTCCGTGATGTGGGGCCCAGTAGATGATCCAAGCCAATCACTACCCCTCTCTGTGACCCTGCATGAAGACACGACCCTTCAGGACATGCCCCACCTCTGTCAAGCCCCATATAGGACCGGCTATAACTCTGGTAGGCACCTAAAGACTCTATGAGATGGTTATGCCCTGGCAAGCTCATTGAAAGGACCAGCTAAATCACTGACAGCCTCTCAAGATAATCTAGACACCAAAATCATGGGAAACTAAGGGGTTCCACATATGTGCTAGGTTTCTCCACGATAAATCCTCAGCCTCATGATTAGGTCATCTATCCATGCGAAAGGAAGAAGATCCAGCTGACTTCTTCGTCCCAGTCCAAATCTTATTGTTAATGTGTAATATACAGCGCTAGAATCACTGATGTCATGGGTTATTATGCCCTAGTTGTTCGACCATTGGAATCCTAGATTCTATTGTCATTCTTAGTTATTATCATCACTTAGGATGATAATAACATTCATTTGTTTGGGAAAATATTTATTTTCTGTCTCTTTTAGAATATAGGTGATAACACACAATTTTCAAATACTTTCATAAAGATTCTTCAAAGGACATGATCAAGTGATGAACTTACCTTGTGATTGCAAGGTAGTGAAGTCAGATACTTCGACTTGACCTTGAGTTCCGGTTTCTACAGAGAACCATTATTTCCTGGTAAGGACAATATCAATGCATAGTAATGTCATGCAATGGTTTGTTTTTTTCTTCTTTGCATATTTTACCCACCTTGTAAAGGTTTTAAGTTTCTTTTTAATTAATAAAAGAAAAACATTACTCAAGAATCATTAAATTCATATTATTTTGATATTTAACAGTTTTATATTAACTAGTATTATTTTAAGAGTTTAAAATGAATTTATTTAATTTTTAACTCTTTTAAATATTTAACTAAAATTCCTTTAAGGAAATAAGACTTTATTTTTAACACACTTGATTTAATTTTCAAAAATATAAACTAGTATTTTTCTATTATAGTTGACATAGGTACGATTACTCGGATGCTTATGATTCGCTACCCTGTATTGGGTAAAAGGCCTACGACCCATGAAGATTCTAGATGGCGGCCCAAGGAAGCAACTGACAAAGGCTCTTATTGTATTAGGAAAGAGACTATAAACCGACATTGCGCTGGTGTTGTAATCACGTGCGTATGAAACCTATCCGCATACAGCTTTGAGATCTTGTTTATTATATATAGGACGGGAGAACCCAAGCGAGGGTACACAGAAATCTAGAGGACAACTTGTAATGCGTGTTCACTCGATATTCAGGCGAATTTGTCTTCATTGTTTCCCTGACATCCGACAAAATACCCAGCGTTCTCTTTTCCGTGAAACCGCAAGTCCATCATCATGGGCATTGCCGAGGTTACCCCTCGTAAATTGGCACCGTCTATGGGAAACCTGAACGCTGGAAACATGGATTCGGCAGAACACTCTCCACCAAGCATCAATTCGATGAAAGCAGATCCACGCCCACCCACCCCTGTATTAGTACCCGCCGATTTTAACGGCGGATCCGATCTAATCATCGGAAGCCTCCACTTCCAAGCAGACAGCCTGCAAGAATCACACCCTTTGGCCCTGATCGCATCAGTTCTGTCGGTGGGAAAAGCTACGCCCACAGAAGTATCAGCATCTCCTATCGGATCCTCCACGAACATCACGGCACAGATCGAAGCAGGCGAAGAAGGTCACCAGACAATCCCACCACACGAAGCAAACTCGACAAACTCAGAACCCGAATAAAGCAGTGAAGACGTCGACTTTGAAGAAAGGATGGCGAAGATCTATCCAGAACTACGATCTCAGAGTACGACCAACACATCCACAGAAGCAAAATATGAGGCCATTATATCACGCATAACATGCCACCAAGTGTACATGATCAATGGAGATACCGCAACACCACGCGATGAAAACGGTAATCCTATCCTCAACCCTGATGATATTTTATCAGATGACCATGCAGGAAACCATGACAATGAAGGAGAACACGAAAACAGAGGAGGAACAACAGATAATCGCATAGTCCAAGGAGGAGTTGGAGAACCTCACATAGGAGAGAGACAAGGACTTTGGCCACCAACGTCGGCATGGCAAAAATCAAGGGAGGAAATTTCGGGAGCGGTCCTGATGACAGAGGATGCTTCACATGAGGATCTACTAGCATACCAATATCTGCTCCACCACAAGAAGAAATAAAAGCTTTGGATGCAAAGGCAACTTGATGAAAGAAAGAGGTTAGCCGACGGATCCAGCTTACGACGGGAACAATTAAGCTCTACTCGAGGATCAAGGAGTCTAATAGGAGCAGCACCACCAAGAAGGGCAACATCTCGACTATAGAACATCCCTGAAGTAGAAAGAAGTGGGATCATCCGAGATCTCGACTTATCATTCATGTCAATTGATCAAGCAGGAAACATCAAGGCAAAAACAACTCAAGCAGCCATTGTGGCCACGCAAAAATATCTGATCACCACCCAACCCGCACCCGACGATCCGCATCCGACCCTTCATCGCTCCACCCTGATGAACCTCGGCATGGTAGGAGCCTCTCTCGCGGAAGCTAAACGAGGAATCACACGTCAACCTGAAAGACCCCCACACCGTCATAACAACCCTCAGCAAGTAGGACACACCCGATGATCTCGTTCACCACACCAGGCGCATCTCGTAGGATCCAATCCGCGAAGCAATACAAGGAACGACAATGCCCAACAAAGGGGCAGCGGATCTAGAGATGAAAGCCGCAGCCGACGATATCAGGATGGATACGACAAAGACAATAACAAGCTATGCGGGGCTAGCTATTTCACGCAGAGGATTCATAAGGCCTAAGTACCCAAGGACTTCAAACTTCCACACGACCACCACAAATACGATGGACTCTAAGAACCCGAGGCTTGGTTAGCAGACTGTTTGGCCACTATCAAATAACAGGGCGGCTCCACAACTACCGCAATGCAAAGCGTACAACTTCATCTCACCGGTGCCGCAAGATCATGGCTCAGGCAATTACCTGAAGATTCCATCGATAGCTGGATCGACTTGGAAGACAAGTTCATACAGCACTTCCAATCCACGTTTAAGCGACTAGCATCCTTGGAGCAGCTACGAGCGTGCACACAAAAATCTGGGGAGTCCATAAGAGCATACATCCAACGATGGAATATCATTAAAAACTCAGTTGAGTCCATATCCGACGAAAGGGCCATCGACGCCTTCAACGATAGCCTCCGTCGCTGAGAATGCATAGAAGAACTGGGACGGGTCAAACCCAAAACAATTTCTTAGATAGTGGAAATAGAAAATCGCTGGGCTGATGGGGAGGATGTGCTGCATAATAAACGTGCGCGATCACCCGAAGAAGACAGGGATACGCACGGCAATGATAGAAGAAGAAGGAATAACGATGGAAACATGGGACCAAGTTATGTCGTAGTAGGTTTTTTGGGAGAAGGTAACAACAGAAGCAACAACCACAACAGTGGATACCGCCAGAATAGGGATGACGTCGGAGGCAGCCAGTCCGTGCAGCGGTACCAGCCAAGAGCACGAGACCTACACATGTCTGCAATGCAAATGTTGGAAGGACCCTGTAATATGCATTTTTACATCAACTCAGCAGGCAGGCGACAACCCAACCATCTTATGAAAGACTGCCAAACGTTCCTGAAGATGCAGGAGCTATGTAATCCAAAGGCAACCGAAGTGGCAAATCGAGGATACGCATCCACGCTTGGTACACTAGCCATCGGTGCACCACCACCACCACAAAACAACAACGATCAAAGCAACGAGTACCCCAGGTCAAAAGGGGCAATGTCCATGATTCAGAAGGGACGCCTATCCAACAATATACAGAAGCTCATCACAAGAAAAATCAATATGGCAGAAATATCAACATTAACCACACCAGAATATCTCCATTGGCCAGAGCAGGAAATCACATTCAGCAGAGCCGATCACCCACTTCGGGTCCCATGACCGGGCCACTCAGCTTTGATAGTCGAAGCACAAATCGGCGGGTTTGATATGAGCAAGGTATTTATGGATGCAGGAAGTAACATAAATCTGATGTACGCAAAAACACTAAGAACAATAGGCTACCCCTAGACAATCTCGCGCCAACAGAAACATCTTTCCACGGAATAGTACCAGGTAAAGCCGAAAATCCTTTAGGCAAAGTATTTCTTGATGTTGTTTTTGGTTCCAAGATAAATTTCGGGCGAGAAAAACTCGAATTCGAAGTCATGGATTGGCCATCACAATATCATGCAATCCTAGGACGACCAACCTTTGCACGGTTTATGGCAGTGCCACATTATGCATACTTAGTGATGAAAATGCCAGCACCAAAGGGAATTATCACGGTACAAGGAAGCTTCACACGTGCCGACAGCTGTGATCGGGAGTTCAACAAAATTTCTGAATCTTTCGGGATGGCAATAGAGTTTGAACAACTCAGAACTTCAGCAAACGCACAACCTCTAGAAGTAACACGTGTCAATCCCGATCAGGCTTTTGACACAACAAAAGATACAAAAGGAGTACGGATCCACCCTACCGACCCGACGAAAACAACATCTGTGGCTTCTAACCTTGATCCCGCATAGGAAAGCGCGCTCATCGAGTTCCTCCGTGAGCACTGGGAAATTTTCGCATGGCTACCTTCTGACTTGCCGGGAATCCCCAGGGAACTTGCTAAGCATGCGTTAAATTTAGACCCAAATGTGAAGCCAGTAAAACAGCCGCTTCGACGTTTCGTAGAGCCAAAGCGCAAGGCCATTGGAAAAGAGCTCCATCGCCTATCTGATGCCAATTTTATCAAAGAACTAACGAAATCAGAGTGGCTCGCAAACCCAGTATGTGTTCCAAAGAAAAACACTACAGAACTTCGGATGTGCATCGACTTTACTACACTGAACAAGCATTACCCAAAAGATCACTTCCCATTGCCGCAAATCGACCAAATAATTGATGCAACTTTGGGATGTGAACGTATTTCTTTATTGGACGCTTACTCAGGATACCACCAGATTAGGATGAAGGAAGAAGACTAGGAGAAAATGGCGTTTATTATGCCCTATGGTGTATTCTGCTACACAACAATGCCTTTTGGCCCCAAGAACACTGGGGCAACATATCAGCGGATGATGCAAAAATGTTTGGGCAGCCAAATAGGCACAAATGTGCAAGTGTATATCGATCATGTCATAGTCACAATAGGTCAAGGATCTGCGCTGATCAAGGACGTCGAAGAAACATTCAAAAATCTCTACAAGTTTAGCATCAAATTGAACCCAAAGAAATGTTCCTTTGGAGTCCTGGCAGGGAAACTCCTCGAATATTTGGTATCAGCCAGGGGAATCGTGGATAATCCCGAAAAATACAAGTAATCCTCATAATGAAGATGCCAAAAAATTTGCGTGGTGGACAGCAACTGGCAGGGCGAGTAGCATCACTCAGTCATTTTATTGCAAGGTTAGGAGAAAAAGCATTACCATTCTACATCCTCATGAGGAAATCAGAAAAATTCGAGTGGACGGAAGAAGCTCAGCACGCCTTTGAAGATCTTAAAAGAACACTTTCAACAAACCCTGTCGTCGTGTCGCCAAAAGAGAAAGAACCTTTAGACCTTTAGATCGCTGCCACACATCAGGTGGTTAGCACGGTCCTGGTCGTAGAGTAACCCGAAGAAGGGAAGACCCATGGTGTGCAGAGGCCCGTTTACTTCCTGAGCGAGGTTGTATCGCCATCCAGACAAAGGTACCCACACTACCAGAAATTAGCATACAGGGTATTTATGACACCATGAAAACTACGCCACTAATTTTTGGAGCACCCAATCATAGTGGTCAACGAAGCACCTTTGTCAAGCATTGATACATTGCAAATGTATCTATAATTTTTGATGTTCCATGCTTGGTTTTATCTACTTTCTTGTGTTTTGTCCACACTTTGGAGTACTTTTCATATGATTTCTTGGACTAACCTATTAACAAGATGCCATAGTGCCAGTTGCCTGTTTTCTAATGTTTTTGGTTCTAGGAAGTCAGAAAATGAATATTCTCAGAATTGGACGGGACAAAAGCCAAAGTTACTATTTTCCCGAAAGACTCAAGGAGCCAGAAGGAGAGTCGGAGAGGGGCCACAGGGTGGCCACACCCTCTTGGCGCGGGCCAGCCTAGGCCATGATAGATTGCAAATGTATCTATAATTTTTGATGTTCCATGCTTGGTTTTATCCACTTTCTTGTGTTTTGTTCCAACTTTGGAGTACTTTTCATATGATTTCTTGGACTAACCTATTAACAAGAGCCACAGTGCCAGCTGCCTGTTTTTTGCTATTTTTGGTTCCAAGAAAGTCAGAAAATGAATATTCTCGGAATTGGACGGGACAAAAGCCAAAGTGCCTATTTTTCCGGAAGTCATCAGATGCCAGAATACGAGACGGAGAAGGGCCAGAGGCCGGCCACACCACCTGGCCGCGCGGCCAGGCTTGGCCCGTGCCAGGGGTGGTGTGGTGGCCCCTGGCACCCCCTCGGTCTCCCCTTCTGCCTATAAGATGCCCTCGGGACGAAAACCCTAAGGGCCCGATCAAAAATCCACGAAAGAGTCTATAGCCGCAGTCATCTCCATCCCTAGATTGGGAGGGATCTAAAGCTCTTCCCGGCACCCTGCCAGAGAGGGGAATTCACCCTAGAGGCCTTCTTCATCACCATGCAAGCCTCTGGTGTGATGCGTGAGTAGTTCATCCTTGGACTACGGATCCATGTAGTAGCTAGATGGCTGGTTCTCCTCCTTTGTGCTTTCATGTCTAGATCTTGTGAGCTCCGTTCATGATCAAGATCATATATTTGTAATTCTACATGTTATGTTTGCGGGGATCCGATGGATATTGAGATGCTATTTCATATTGATTATTGATTCTATCATGTCTTTGTTATTTGTGATCTTGCATGCTTTCCGTTGTTAGTAGCTATCTTGGCCAAGTAGATGCTAGCAACTCCATGAGTTAGTATTTATGCTCGATAGTGGGTTCATGCCTCTGGTAATATGGGGAAGTGATAGAAATCTCTAAGGTACTAGATGTGTTGTTGCTACTAGGGAGAAAACAACAATCCTTTGTTCATAGAACAATCATATTGTTTACTTTACACGCAATTCGTAAAACAATAATCTGTTGCTTGCAACTTAATACTGGAGGGGGTTCGGATGATAACCTGAAGGTGGATTATTAGTCATAGATGCAGTTGGATGGCGGTCTATGTATAATGTTGTAATGCCCAATCGAATCTCAAAGGAGTCAAGATGATTAGTATATGCATGTATTGCTTTCTTGATGTTTGTCAATTGCCCCGTTGTAATTTGTTCACCCAGCATGTTATCTATCTTAAGGAGAGCCACCTCTAGTGAACTATGGATCCCGGTCCTTGTCTTTTACATTCAATCTACAATCTTTTACTGTTTTTTGTTTACTTTCTGCAAACTTTTACTTCTTTCCATTTGATATGTTTAATCCTTTGTTTTCCGCAAAACACGGTGAGATTGACAACCTCATCGCAAGTTGGGGACAAAGTTATGTGGTTGTGTTGTGTAGGTCTCCACGTTGCTACTAGCACCAGTAGTGCGCCCTGCCAAAGCTCAGCTAGTAACACCTTTGGGGTGTTTCCTTGCTCCTACTGGTTCGATTAAACCTTGGTTTCATACTGAGGGAAACTTGTTGCTGTTCTCATCATACCTTCCTCTTGGGTTTCCCAATGAGCTCTACATCAACACCGCTCCAGCATTTTTCGGGCGCCATACACAGAGCCATCAAAAAAATTTCTGGCGCCGTTGCCGGGGAGTCAAGGGCATCTTCACAAGGGGAGTTCCTCATAACCAATCTCTTTACTTTGTTATTTTTGTTTTGCTTAGTTTCTTTTTGCTTAGTTTGCTTGTTTTTTTATTCAAAAACACAAAAAAATTAGTTTTACTAGTTTGCTTTCTTATTTGAAAACCCAAAAAAATGACTACTCTTGAAAACACTAAGTTGTGTGACTTCACTAGAACCAACAACAATGATTTTATGAGCACACCTATTGCTCCACCTGTGCCTGAAGATACTTTCTTTGAGATAAAACCTGCTTTACTCAATCTTGTTATGAGAGAACAATTTTATGGTATTGGTAATTAAGATGCTGCTTCCCATGTAAATAACTTTGTTAAACTTTGTGAGATGCAAAAGCATAGGGATACAGATGGTGATATTATTAAGATGAAATTGTTTCCTTTCTCTTTGAGAGGAAAAGCTAAAGAATGGTTGAATTCCATAACTAGGAATAGTATTGATTCTTGGACTAAATGCAAAGATGCTTTTATTGGAAAATACTATCCTTCTGCTAAGATTATATCTATGAGAAGTGAAATAATGAAGTTTAAACAACTTGATAATGAGCATGTTGCTCAAGCTTGGGAAAGAATGAAATCTTTGGTAAAGAATTGTCCCACTCATGGACTGACTGCTTGGATGATCATCCAAACTTTTTATGCAGGTTTGAACTATTCTTCAAGGAACCTATTGGATTCTGCTGCTAGAGGTACCTTTATGACCATCACTTTGGGTGCTGCAACAAAACTTCTTGACAATATGATGGTTAATTATTCTGAATGGCATACTGAGAGAGCTCCACAAGGTAGGAAGGTAAATTCTGTTGAGGAAACCTCCTCATTGAGTGATAAGATTGATATTATTATGTCTATGCTTGTTAATGGGAAAGCCCATATTGATCCAAATAATGTTCCTTTAGCCTCTTTGGTTGCTCAAGAAGAGCAAGTTGATGTGAACTTCATAAGAAATAACAACTTTGGCAACAATGCTTATGGTAATAACAATTATAGGCCCTACCCTCCTAATAATACTTATGGCTATAATGGTAAACCTAGATTACCTAGTGAAGGAAGAATTTTAGAAGTTGAAAGAGCCACTAAAAACTTCATGCAAATGCAATATGAGCAAAATAAACTATTCACTGAAACAATGGAGGAACAATCTATCATTTTGAAGAACATTAGCCATCAACTTGAGAGTCTAAATAGGGAAATTTCTAGTTTACAATTGAAACTCTCTAATGCTGAAAGAAATATATCATCCTTGTCTGAAGCTCCATCTTCATTGATTAATAAAATGGCTGCTAAACCTGAAACTAATGATAATCCCTTTGTAGCTACTAATGCTATACAAGTAAGAATTGATGAAAATGTTAGGCTATTAGCTGAATTACATGCTAAGTGGGAAAGAGAAGATGAAATTGCTAGAAACATTAGTGTTTCTACTATCACCACCACTAGTGTTGAGGCTAGTAATAGTTCTACTACTTTAGATGATAATTTTGATTTTGATCTTGATGGTTGTAATATCTCTGAAGTTATTAAGTTCCTACAAAAGCTTGCTAAAAGTCCTAATGCTAGTACTATGAACATGGCCTTTACAAAACACATTACTAATGCTCTCATAAAGATTAAAGAAGAAAAGATGAAACATAAAGCTTCTATTCCTATAAAACAAGAAGATGGTTGGGAACCCATCATTAATATGAAAGTGAATGACTTTGATTTCAAAGCTTTATGTGATCTTGATAGTAGTGTTTCTATTATGCCTAGAAGGATTTATGATATGCTTGATTTTCCTCCACTTGAAGATTGTTATTTGAATGTCCTACTTGATGATAATGCTAAAAAGAAACTCATGGGGAGTCTTAATGATGTTCTTATTATGGTAACAATGCCTATGTCCCCGTTGATTTCTATGTTTTGGGTGTTGAATGCAATGCTTCTTGTCCTATTACTTTGGGAAGACCTTTTCTTAGAACTATTGGTGCCATTATTGATATGAAAGAAGGCACCATTAAATATCAACTCCCACTCAAGAAAGGTATAGAACACTTCCTAAGAAGAGAGAGAAGATTTATTTTGCTTCTCCTATGAAAACAAAATTTGGTCTTAATGCTTCTTCATTTGACAACACTTGATTCTTTTTCTTGCTTCTTATGCCTTACTTAAAGGCGTTAAAGAAAAGTACTTATTGGGAGATAACCCAAAAGTTTTAGATGAGTGTTGGAAGTTATTAACTCTGTAATAACCTCTCTTTATCCTTTTTATTTGCTTTTTGTGCCAAGATTAACCTCTAATGAGAGAGAAGTAATGAGTGGGAAAGTTGTTGTCCCGAAACAGATTTCTGTGCTTCACCGTAAGCATTCGTGTAAAATCTCTTAACATATTTTTGAGGCGTGAATTTTTTTGCTTCTGCCCCAGGTTGTTATCTAACTTCCGTTAGTTCAACACTTTTTGATTTGAGCAACAGAAAGTCTTCGAAAAAATTCGTCTTTACCTGCTGGTCTATTTTGACAGATTTCTGCCATTTTCTGCATTTGCTTCTTGTTGGTTCCTTTTTGAGTTCTTTTGGGGAATTGAGCTTTTTGAGGGAAGTGCTACAGTATCTAGTGTTCTAATGAAAGTTTATTTGGTGTTAGAACTGAACCTTAAGACTTATTTATCTTGAGTGCACTAATGTTGCTAATAAAGATTGTGTAAAGTTTTGTATGAAGGAAAATTTTCAGGTGTATGGAAGGAATGAGTAATGAGATGAAGGATGGACTAAAGCTCAAACTTGGGGATGCCACGCGTGTCACCCCAATAAATATCCAAGAAGTATAAGCGTCAAAGCTTGGGGATGCCCAAGGCATCCCCTTCTTCATCAATAAAAATCCCATGTTTCTTCCAAACGCTTCATTTTTATTGTTTCATGCACAGTTGTGTTTTTCTTGGAGCGTCTTATTTTTCATTTTGGTTTTTCATTTGCCTTGGGTTGCTTAGTTTTCTAAATAAATTGGTTGGACCCCCTCTTTCATACATTGGTTTGCAAATAGTTTGGTTTGGTTTGGAAAAGAGTAGGAAAGTTCATGCTTATGTGGTAAAAAGAGCTCATTTTTGACTATGGCCTATGCTCTATCATGCCATACTTGATATTGTTTTGGCTTTATTCTTAGTATTATTTATTGTAGCATGACTTTTTATAAACAATTGAGATTGCTTAATGTGCCTTGGATGAATCATGTGTTGTTTTAGTATATTAAAGCATAGTATAGTGGTATCCTCCTTTGATGCTTTATTTGGGTTGACTTGGCGCATGCTCACACCATGTTATGACTATCTAAAGTCACCATAGACTTTATGGTCCTTTAGTTTTCAACTTGTAGTATCACTTTATGCTTTGATCAATGATGTTTTGTCGCTCTGCATGATTATGGCCATTATTTCTCTCTTAGTTTGTCGCTCCAAGTCTTTTGCTAGCCTCCACAACCAAGTATGAGTTCCACTCATGCATCCAACTCCCTAAACCAAGTTATTCCAAAGAGTCCACCATATCTACCTACTAGCTTATGCTATTCCAAGTATATTCATGCTTTTGTTTACCTTCCAAATTAAACTTGTTATGAGAAAACTAGTGATTAACGCTCTCATGAACTTGATGCCACACTTTACTTTTCTTGCCCTTAATAAACTTGAACCATTGTGTCGTCTATGTTGTATATGCTTGCACTTATTTGTTGGGAATTAGCAGAACCATGCTTTCATGGGGAACACTTTCAACATTGCACTTGGTACTTGTACCTAGTTGATATCATGCTCTTTTGTATATGGATGTCATCGGTGTGAAATGAAAGGGGAGCTTGTAAGTCCATGGAGTTATGTATATGTGTTAGAGAAACACCTGGGCCGCTGGTCTAATCCATGCTGACAAGGTGGAAACCTGCAGCGTAACCATAATGAGCTATCTATGAAGCATTCTTCTTATAAAAAAAGAGTCCTATATTGAGAAAAAAGAGAAAAGAGAAAATAATGTGAGATTATGAAAAGAGGAAAGAGAGAAAAAAGCACCATATTACCATGGTAAATAAGAAGAATGTTGAGATGCTCGTTGTCTGCTTGCCTTGTCATTTCGATATGGGGATTCTTCCATATCATCGGGCAAGGGGTACCCCGTTGGCGGTTCTCTATGATGCACATGTACTTACGATGACAAGAACTTACCGATGACTAAACTTGAGTAGCATGAGGCGCGGCCCTCGTATACAAGGGACATGAGATTTCTAACTTATACTTCGTCAAGCATGTACACCATAGTTTGTTCACTTTAACCTCAATCACTTCAAGATGCTTATGATAGGGGCAATGAGAGCTGAAAGCTCTAAGTACCATAATTTTTGGAAGCTCTTTATGAGACTTGAATCCCTACTTCCTTCTATAAAAAGGCCTTTCTTCCACCATTATATGGAGTCTCCACCTTCTATCTTTATGCACCTTCTTTGAGAGCATAGTGGCCATTCTTAGTTCTATGTGCATTGTCCCAAGACTAGTTGATTGATGCATAACTTGATATTGCTTGTTTTAAACTATTTGTATCTAGTCACTCTTATGAACTTTGAAGGTTTCCTATTCATTTATATTTGCTACTCTATGAGGGACAAGCTGAATACTATTATGCTATGTTTTCTTTATGTGAAACAAACAAACGTCTTGCAAAGCATTGTTATTCTTGAATCTTTTGTTTGTGCCTTTTCATGTTGCATCATAGTTTCTTTGCTTATTGCTATAACTTTGTGTTTCATGTTATGATTGAAGTACTATGATCCCAGCTTTGAATGTTTTACAAATACTTTGATCAAGTCTTTGATGGTGCATGTCACCTCAAAAATTATTCTTTCTTTTTATCACTTACCTACTCGAGGACGAGCAGGAGTTAAGCTTGGGGATGTTGATACATTGCAAATGTATCTATAATTTTTGATGTTCCATGCTTGGTTTTATCCACTTTCTTGTGTTTTGTTCCAACTTTGGAGTACTTTTCATATGATTTCTTGGACTAACCTATTAACAAGAGCCACAGTGCCAGCTGCCTGTTTTCTGTTGTTTTTGGTTCCAGGAAAGTCACAAAATGAATATTCTCGGAATTGGACGGGACAAAAGCCAAAGTGCCTATTTTTCCGTAAGTCATCAGATGCCAGAATACGAGACGGAGAGGGGCCAGAGGCCGGCCACACCACCTGGCCATGCGGCCAGGCTTGGCCCGTGCCAGGGGGTGGTGTGGTAGCCCCTGGCACTCCCTCCGTCTCCCCTTCCGCCTATAAGATGCCCTCGGGATGAAAACCCTAAGGGCCCAATCAAAAATCCACGAAAGAGTCTGTAGCCGCCGTCATCTCCATCCCTAGATTGTGAGGGATCTGAAGCTCTTCCCGGCACCCTGCCGGAGAGGAGAATTCACCCTGGAGGCCTTCTTCATCACCATGCAAGCCTCCGGTGTGATGCGTGAGTAGTTCATCCTTGGACTATGGATCCATGTAGTAGCTAGATGGCTGGTTCTCCTCCTTTGTGCTTTCATGTCTTGATCTTGTGAGCTCCGTTCATGATCAAGATCATCTATTTGTAATTCTACATGTTGTGTTTGCGGGGATCCGATGGATATTGAGATGCTATTTCATATTGATTATTGATTCTATCATGTCTTTGTTATTTGTGATCTTCCAGGCTTTCCGTTGTTAGTAGCTATCTTGGCCAAGTAGATGCTAGCAACTCCAAGAGTTAGTATTTATGCTCGATAGTGGGTTCATGCCTCTGGTAATCTGGGGAAGTGACGGAAATCTCTACGGTACTAGATGTGATGTTGCTACTAGGGAGAAAACAACAATCCTTTGTTCATAGAACAATCGTATTGTTTACTTTACACGCAGTTCGTAAAGCAATAATCTGTTTCTTGCAACTTAATACTGGAGGGGGTTCGGATGATAACCTGAAGGTGGATTATTAGTCATAGATGCAGTTGGATGGCGGTCTATGTATAATGTTGTAATGCCCAATCGAATCTCAAAGGAGTCAAGATGATTAGTATATGCATGTATTCCTTTCTCGATGTTTGTCAATTGCCCTGCTGTAATTTGTTCACCCAGCATGTTATCTATCTTAAGGAGAGCCACCTCTAGTGAACTATAGATCCCGGTCCTTGTCTTTTACATTCAATCTACAATCTTTTACTATTTTGTGTTTACTTTCTGCAAACTTTTACCTCTTTCTAGTCGATACGTTTAATCCTTTGTTTTCCGCAAAACACGGTGAGATTGACAACCTCATCGCAAGTTGGGGACAAAGTTCTGGGGTTGTGTTGTGCAGGTCTCCATGTTGCTACTAGCACCGGTAGTGCGCCCTGCCAAAGCTCATCTAGTAACACCTTTGGGGTGTTTCCTTGCTCCTACTGGTTCGATTAAACCTTGGTTTCATACTGAGGGAAACTTGCTGCTGTGCTCATCATACCTTCCTCTTGGGATTCCCAACAAGCTCTAAATCAACACCGCTCCAGCATTTTTCGGGCGCGATACACAGAGCCATCAGGCCGCGCCAGGGCATGGTGTGGGCCCCCTGGCTGGCCACCGACCTTGCCTCCTTCGCCTATAAGAGCCTCCTGATACCAAACCCCTAAATCGTCAATCGGAAATCCACGAAAAGTTCCGCAGTGCAGCCGCCACCGAAGGGGAGATTCGGGGGACAGAAAGTCTCTGTTCTGGCACCCTACTAGGACGGGGAAGAGCCCCTGGAGCCATCTCCATCGATCTCCACCACCATCTCCATCACCATTGCTGATTTCCATGATGAGGAGGGAGTAGTTCTCTCTCGAGGCTAAGGGTTCTACCGGTAGCTATGTGTTCATCTCTCTTTCTATGCATGATCATATTGTGATCATGAGCTTGTAATCTATAGATCTACCTTGCTACTCAAGTGCTTTAATAGATCTCTGCTCTCCCCATGTGTGTGAAAGTGACAGCGTGCACACCATGGTGGCACTTAGGCTAGAGATTACAAATACTTGTTATGAGTTATACTTGGAGTTGGGTGTCTTTATGAAACTGTGGTGTTTGTTGGAACCATCTAGAGCTTAAGGTGACAGTGTGGGGTTATCTAGATGGGGAAAGCAGACTTTGAGGAGTGTTGTTATAGCCCTACCATCGATTAGAGTGTTCAACCGGAGAGTAGTTAAGAGTAGTATCATAAAGAAGAATATATTTATATGAGAGTGTTCACTAGTGAAAGTATGATCCCTAGGCCTTGTTTCCAAACACTGAAACACCATTTGCAACTAGATATGTTACATGTTTGCTTGCTTGCATCTTTATTTCAGTTTGCCTTTAGTCTTTTCCACGCCATCAAGCTATTTTCTATCATTGTTACCACTTATAATTATCCATACCACTTGTATTTCACTATCTCTTCGCCGAACTAGTGCACCTATACACCTGACAAGTATATTGGGTGTGTTGGGGACACAATAGACTTCTTGTATCTTGATTGCAGGATTGCTTGAGAGGGGATAGCTTTGACCACTTCCTCCCTGAGTTCGATAAACCTTGGGTGATCCACTTAAGGGAAAATTTGCTGCTATTCTACAAACCTCTGCACTTGGAGGTCCAACAACTTTCTACAAGAATAGAAGTGCGTAGACATCAAGCTATTTTCTGGCGTCATTGCCGGGGAGGTAAGGTAAAAGGTATTCACATCGGAGAATTAAATAAGAAGAACCTCCCACGGCAAACGCCTATTTTCTGGCGCCGTTGCCGAGGAGGTAAGGTAAAAGGTACTCACATCCTTTGTTGTGAGTGCTCGAAGTTATTTCCTTTAGATTCTGCAATTTTGTCTTTTTGTTTCTTGTTTTCACTAGTTAGGCTTAATGGAAAACAACAACAAAATTAGAGAGCTTTATAGTATTTATCTTGAGTTAGGACATGAAGTGTTTGAAGAGAAAATTAAAAAACCTATGGAACTTTATTTGCATGCTAATAGCAATGTTATTAGTATGAATTATTTGAATACCATTATTGCTAATGCTATGGAAAATTCTAAGCTTGGGGAAGTTGGTTTTGATGAGCATGATATTTTTAGTCCCCCAAGCATGGAGGAGAAAATTTACTTTGATGATACTAAACCTCCAATATATGATGATTTCAATGATAAATATGATATTTTCAGTCCACCTACTATTGAGGAGTAAATTAATGATTACAATATGCCTCCTATGTTTGATGATTATGGTGATGAGAATAATAGTGATAGCTATTTTGTTGAATTTGCTCCCACCACAATTAATAAGAATGACTATGTTTATGTGGGAGTATTAATTCTTTTATGCATATGGCTCATGATAAGAATGTTTCTTGTGATAGTTATATTGTTACTTTTATTCATGATGTTACTAATTTATTATGATAGAGGGAAACATGGTTTTATGTGTCTCAACAATATTAAGTTTCCCCTCTTTATGTTGAAATTTTTGAAGTTGCACTTGTTTTGCTTTCCTATGCTTGTTGCTTTGTGCTTTCATGACTTGTTTATTTAGAATATTCCTATGCATAGGAAGTGGGTTAGACTTAAATGTCCTTTGAATTTTCTTCTTGATGCTCTCTTTTACTTCAATTCATATTTCTTATGTGAGCATCTTCTCAAACTATCATGCCTAACTTAAAGGCGTTAAAGAAAAGTACTTATTGGGAGATAACCCAAAAGTTTTAGATGAGTCTTGGAAGTTCTCCTTATCCTTTTTATTTTCTTTTTGTGCCAAGAGTAACCTCTAATGATAAAGAAGTAATGATTGGGAAAGTTGCTGTCCCGAAACAGATTTCTGTGCTTCACCATAAACATTCGTGTAAAATCTCTGTATGTCCTTTTGAGGCGTGAATTTTTGTTCTTCTTCCCCAGGTTGTTATATAACTTTCATTAGTTCAACACTTTTCAATTTGAGCAACAGAAGGTCTTCGAAAAAATTCGTCTTTACCTGCTGGTCTGTTTTGACAGATTTCTGCCATTATTTGCATTTGCTTCTTGTTGGTTCCTTTTTGAGTTCCTTTGGGGAATTGAGCTTTCTGAGGTAAGTACTACAATAGCTAGTTTTTTAATGGAAGTTTTCTTGATGTTATAACTGAACCTTAAAGACTTATTATCTTGAGTGCACTAATGTTGCTAATAAAGATTGTGTGAAGTTTTGTATGAAGGAAAAATTTCAGGTGTATGGAAGGAATGAGTAATGAGATGAAGAATGGACTAAAGCTCAAACTTGGGGATTCCACGAGTGTCACCCCAAGAAATATCCAATAAGTACAAGCTTCAAAGCTTGGGGATGCCCAAGGCATCCCCTTCTTCATCAATAAAAATCTTAGGTTTCTTCCAAACGCTTCATTTTTATTGTTTCATGCACAGTTGTGTTGTTCTTGGAGCATGTTCTTTTTTGTTTTCGTTTTGGTTTTTCGTTTGCTTGGTTTGATTAGTTTGCTTAATAAATTGGTTGGACCCTCTCTTTCATACATTGGTTTTCAAATAGTTTGGTTGGTTTGGAAAAGAGTAGGAAAGTGCATGCTTAAGTGTTAAAGAGAGCTTTTTTTGACTGTGGCCTATGCTTTGTCATGCCATGCTTGATATTGTTTTGGCTTTATGCTTAGTATTCTTTGCTGTAGCATGACTTGTTATAAACAATTGAGATTGCTTAATGTTCCTTAGATGAATCATGCATTGTTTTAGCATATTAAAGCATAGTATTGTGGTATTCTCCTCTGATGCTTTATTTGGGTTGACTTGGCGCATGCTCACACCATGTTATGACTATCCCAAGTCCCATAGCCTTTATGATACTTTAGTTTTCAACTTGTAGTATCACTTTATTCTTAGATCAATGATGTTTTGTCGCTCTTCATGATTATGGCCATTATTGCTCTCTTAGTTTGTCGCTCCCAGTCTTTTGCTAGCCTCCATAACCAAGTATGAGTTCCACTCATGCATCCAACTCCCTAAACCAAGTTATTCCAAAGAGTCCACCATACCTACCTACTAGCTTATGCTATTCCAAGTATATTCATGCTTTTGTTTACCTTCCAAATTAATCTTGTTATGAGAAAACTAGTGATTAAAGCTCTCACGAACTTGATGGCACACTTTACTTTTCTTGCCCTTAATAAACTTGAACCATTGTGTTTTCTATGTTGTATATGCTTGCACTTATTTGTTGGGAATTAGCAGAACCATGCTGTCATGGGGAACGCTTTCAACATTGCACTTGGTACTTATACCTAGTTGATATCATGCTCTTTTGTATATGGATGTCGTCGGTGTGAAATGAAAGGGGAGCTTGTAAGTCCATGGAGTTATGTATATGTGTTAGAGAAACGCCTGGGCCGCTGGTCTAATCCATGCTGACATGGTGGAAACCTGCAGCGTAACCATAATGAGCTGTCTATGAAGCATTCTTCTTATAAAAAAAGAGTCCTATATTGAGAAAAAAGAGAAAAAGAAAAAAGAGATATTATGAAAAGAGGAAAGAGAGAAAAAAATCACCATATTCCCATGGTAAATAAGAAGATTGCTGAGATGCTTGTTGTCTTTTTGCCTTGTCATTTTGATATGGGGATTCTTCCGTATCATCGGGCAAGGGGTACCCCGTTGGCGGTTCTCTATGATAAACATGTACTTACAATGACAAGAACTTACCGGTGACTAAACTTGAGTAGCATGAGGAGCGGCCCTCGTATACAAGGGACATGAGATTTCTAACTTATACTTCGTCAAGCATGTACACCATAGTTTGTTCACTTTAACCTTAATCACTTCAAGATGCTTATGATAGGGGCAATGAGAGGTGAAAGCTATAAGTACCATAATTTTTGGAAGCTATTCATGAGCCTTGAATCCCTACTTCATTTTATAAAAAGGCCTTTCTTCCACCATTATATTGAGTCTCCACCTTCTGCCTTTATGCACCTACTTTGAGAGCATAGTGGCCATTCTTAGTTCTATGTGCATTGTCCCAAGACTAGTTGATTGATGCATAACTTCATATTGCTTGTTTTAAACTATTTGTATCTAGTCACTATTATGAACTTTGAAGGTGTCCTATGCATTTATATTTGCTACTCTATGAGGGACAAGCTGAATACTATTATGCTATGTTTTCTTTATGTGAAACAAACAAACGTCTTGCAAAGCATTGTTATTCATGAATCTTTTGTTTGTGCCTTTTCATGTTGCATCATAGTTTCTTTGTCTTATTGCTAGAACTTTGTCTTTCATGTTATGATTGAAGTACTATGATCCCAACTTTGAATGTTTTACAAATACTTTGATCAAGTTTATGATGGTGCATGTCACCTCAAAAATTATTCTTTCTTTTTAGCACTTACCTACTCGAGGACGAGCAGGAGTTAAGCTTGGGGATGTTGATACATTGCAAATGTATCTATAATTTTTGATGTTCCATGCTTGGTTTTATCTACTTTCTTGTGTTTTGTCCACACTTTGGAGTACTTTTCATATGATTTCTTGGACTAACCTATTAACAAGATGACACAGTGCCAGTTGCCTGTTTTCTGCTGTTTTTGGTTCCAGGAAGTCAAAAAACGAATATTGTCGGAATTGGACGGGACAAAAGCCAAAGTTACTATTTTCCCGGAAGACTCACGGAGCCAGAAGGAGAGTCGAAGAGGGGCCACAGGGTGGCCACACCCCCTTAGTGCGGGCCAGCCTAGGCCGCGCCAGGGCATGTTGTGGGCCCCTTGGATAGCCACCGACCTTGCCTCCTTCGCCTATAAGAGCCTCCTGATACCAAAACCCTAAATGGTCAATCAGAAATCCACGAAAAGTTCCATAGTGCCGCCGCCACCGAAGGGGAGATTCGGGGGACAGAAAGTCTCTGTTCCAACACCCTACTGGGACGGGGAAGTGCCCCGGAGCCATCTATCGATCTCCACCACCATCTCCATCACCATTGCTAATTTCCATGATGAGGAGGGAGTAGTTCTCTCTCAAGGCTAAGGGTTCTACCGGTAGCTATGTGTTCATCTCTCTATCTATGCATAATCATATTGTGATCATGAGCTTGTACTCTATAGATCTACCTTGCTACTCAAGTGCTTTAATAGATCTTTTCTCTCCCCATGTGTGTGAAAGTGACAGCGTGCACACCATGGTGGCACTTAGGCTAGAGATTACAAATACTTGTTATGAGTTATATTTGGAGTTGGGTGTCTTTATGAAATTGTGGTGTTTGTTGGAACCATCTAGAGCTCAAGGTGACAGTGTGGGGTTATCTAGATGGGGAAAGCAGACTTTGAGGAGTGTTGTTATAGCCCTACCATTGATTAGAGTGTTCAACCGGAGAGTAGTTAAGAGTAGTATCATAAAGAAGAATATATTTATATGAGAGTGTTCACTAGTGAAAGTATGATCCCTAGACCTTGTTTCCAAACATTGAAACACCGTTTGCAACTAGATCTGTTACATGTTTGCTTGCTTCCATCTTTATTTCAGTTTGCCTTTAGTCTTTTCCACGCCATCAAGCTATTTTCTATCACCGTTACCACTTATAATTATCCATACCACATGTATTTCACTATCTCTTCGCCGAACTAGTGCACCTATACACCTGACAAGTATATTGGGTGTGTTGGGGACAAAATAGACTTCTTGTATCTTGATTGCAGGATTGCTTGAGAGGGGATAGCTTTGACCACTTCCTCCCTAAGTTCGATAAACCTTGGGTGATCCACTTAAGGGAAAACTTGCTGCTATTCTACAAACCTCTGCACTTGGACTCCCAACAACTGTCTACAAGAATAGAAGTGCATAGAGATCAAGCATCCGCAACAATCCAAAAGCAACTGGACATGTTTCTCTATGGGGCATCAAATTATCCCCTCGGGATATCACGTATGAGAAGCGCAAAGCAATTAAGTCACAAGTTCTGCCGGATTTTATCACAGAGTGGACGGAGTTGCAATGTGCGGGTCCACCAGACCTTTCTAGTGCCTAGACAATGTACTTTGATGGATCAAAAAGAACGGAGGGAGCAGGAGCACGAGTCATACTAATATCACCTCAAGGCGACAAAATGCGCTATATACTTTGGATGAGCTTTGCAAACGCATCTAATAACGAAGAGGAATGAACGTACCAAGAATGACGTCGTCAATCTTGGTCTTCTCCTCCTGAAGACTCTGGAGTTCAGCCCGGAGTGCCTTGGAGATATCCTTCTCTCTGCCAAGCTCATTCTTGAGGTCCGAGATAATTTTATCTTGAGCAGCGATCTTGCGATCACGCTCTTCAGTGGCCATGGAGGAGAATTCCAGGACTTGAGCTATGCTCCTTTCATGATCCGCCTTGAGCTTATCCAGCTCTTGGTGAAGTCCCTTGTTCTCCACCACCAGGGTCTTGAGGTTCTCGGACTCTTCAATCATAGCGATGGATTGTTTCACCAGCGATGTAAGTCAAAAAAGAACAAAAGTTCAGAAAAAGTTCGGCACTCAAAAAGTAAAAGACAAGGTTTGAATCTCATAATGTTTACCTTCGGCTTCATCCTTGGCTACTTTGAGTTCATCATTTTTAAGCCGGAGAGCCTTGATCTCTTTCCACTTATTGTAGACATTGGTCAGTAATTTCTGGTTATAGGAACATACTTTCTGTAAGTCAGAATACCCAAAGTCAGAAAACTACTTAAGACTCGGGCTAATATTTTTTGCTAAATATCAGCACGAGCCTTGGGGGCTACACTAGTTCGTCCTTTGGCATCCTAATGAAAGCATAAACCCAGATTCTATATCCTACTTCATGCTTGGGGGCTAGAGGATATGATATAACATAATGTAAAAACAAGAGTTGGAATTCTGACTTACATATTTCTCGTGGGTGAGTTTGTCTAAACCCACGTTCACTTCAACTGCCACCTTCTCGGCAAGAGTAAGAGGGATCACTAGGGCTGTTGGAAGCTCGCCAGCCCTAATCCTCTCATCGCGAAGGCGGACTTGAGCGAGAAGGTTGGAGAACTTGACGTCCTCTTCTTCTTGTGCTTCCTCCTCGGGGGATAGATGGCTTTTGTCCAGGACTTGCCTGGCCAGCCGCTGGATCTCCTCTGCAGATTTTCGGGACAGGCCAAACTTGGCAAGTCCCGGATTGCCGATGAGGTTGTCGGCGAAGACTTCAGCCGAGGGATCATTACCCGAAGAGGGTTCACCCTTATCTTGACCTGACGCACCCACGGTGACGTCAGTTTGTGACCCAAGGATCACAGGCTCTGTTGGAGGAGCCGAATCTTCTACAACCACTGGAGAAAGAATAATCGCCGGAGTTGCAGAAGGTTGAGGGGCAGGAGTTGGAGGAGCCACAGCAGGAGAAGCTATGGTGAGCTTCGTCTATCGCAGGGGCTTCGCAGGAATCCCTTTCCCCTTACCCTTGATGAGAGACTTTGCTCTGAGAATGTAGTAAAGTCGGAAACATTACATCTCAGAAAGAAATTTGAGAAAGGTACAAAGGCGGAAATTGTGAATGAAAGTTACCTCTTCACAACAGGCACTTCCTTTGTGCCAACAGCCACTGTCGGAGCTTTGCGCTTCTTGAGCGCAAGGTCCGGCAATGGGACTACTTCAGTCTCCTGAGAAAACTCAGGAGGATATCCTTCGAGTGGAGCAAGCCCGACTCGGGGAGGTCAGCAAGCTGAAAACAGGAAAGCATATTAGCATTGCAGTATATAACTTAAAGATTAGAACACATAAAAGGTGTATTGATGGAAGCTTACCGGCACCACGGGGTTGTCCGCTGTGTACATATCCAGAGAAATCTCCGGAATCCTCCTCTCGATCCGCTCCTTGATCAGCCACTTGATTTGGCTAATGTATCCTTGAGTGGTGTAGGATTTGGGGCTGATGCGGAGAGAGTCTTTTTTTGGAAGATGTGATGGAGTGCATCAGTCTATCCCCGTGGTACTGAAGTGGTTGGATCCGACGTGAGACCCAGCACTGGACCAAGTCGGATCCCTTCAGACCCATGTGCTTGATCAGATATTCGATCCGCCTCTTAGCGAGGATCGGATCGTCGGTGAGAGACGGAGCAGCCTCGTCCCAGGAAGGCTGGGCCGTGGCGGCTCCGTCGACAAAAGCCGGCAAAGCAGTAGCTTTGCTGGGAGCCGGAATATCCCTATGATAGAAGAAAGTGCATGGCCATTGTTTGACCGAGTCACTGGCAGCGATTTTGGGATAGGCCCGGTCTCGTCTAAGAGAAAAGCTAATGGTGATGGTGATGTAAGGAACACCGACAGTGATGGAATTTCTCCGGACATGAAAGATTGTGGAGTGAGTTGGGAGGAAGATTGTGGAGTTGAACTCCGTAATGATCTATCACCTCGGAGAAGAACTCCGAGGGAGGAAAAGACAGACCTCGGTCGAGATGGGTGCCGAAGTGGACCCGCTCGCCGTCGCGCGGGTTGGGGATGGTTTCGCTGGAGCCGCTCCGCTAGTCGCCACCGACGAGAAGCCCCTCCTTCTCCTTGTTCTTGAGGCCGTCCTCATCAAGGGTGCAGGGGATCCAGATTCCCCGGAAGCTTTCCTTCTCCGATGCTGCTTCCGCCATCGCCGCCGCTGCTGCTGCCGCCAAACCGGAGGAAGAAGACGATGAAGCCATTTCTCCGGCGAGAAGATGACCTGAAAGTGGCAGCGCTGGGAGTTTCTGTGGGGGGGGAGGACGAGAGAGCTCTGAGCGCGTAGGAGGATTGGGAGGAAAGGAAACGACAAAGACTGGTGGAAAGGAGAAGGAGAAATCCAAACCCCTTATATCCACCTAACTGCGCCAAGATTCGTGCAAATGCTACAGTATAACCGCCACGCGTCGTGGAAAGAACTGGGAAGGACCCACACGATGATGGCGTCTCCTCGATCTCCATGCGCATTGAAATGGCGCCTCGGTTCTGCGAACCGTGGACCCACCAACGGTCGTGCTGATGGCACGCCTGTCAGATGACGTGACTTGACCATGCTTGTGTCAGGTGGCGTAGAAACCAAGTTCCGGCTTAGTTTAAAATCGAGCTAGAAAATCCGAGTAACTAATTGATAGGTCCGACTTATTTTTAAGATCCGGGTCATATTTTTTGTTGTGAAGTTTCAGGAACCCTTCAAGATTCTGCAAGCCAAAGATCAAGCTAGACGATGATAAAATCCGACTTTGCATCTTGGAGGCCTCCGGGGGCTGTTGTTGGGGATATACTTTCCGGGTATCCTCACAGTTCCTCACTGACCAGGGTGGCCCACTTCGGGTTAGAGCTTTGCTTCACGAGCGGCCCAGTGAGGAGAGAAGACGGAGTCCAATCCGGCTACGGGAAGGCCTAGAAGACTTACCGACTTAGGCCCATAATGTTACTTGTAGTTCAAGATGTACTCTGTAACCAACTCTTAGTCGTAGCCGGATTGATCTCTCCTGTAAACCCTAGGCCGGATGTCTATATAAGCCGTCCTAGGGAGAGCCTTTAGGGCACAATACAATAGTCTACAATCTCAACTCGCGCAGGCGATACCCTTGTAACCCATATTCCGGCTCTGCCGTATTACTAGATTGCTAGCAGGAGTAGGATCCGTCCAAAGCCGACGGATGCGAACCTGGGTAAACTTGTGTGCTCACCGTCCCGGAATACTGTACGTCTCACACCCCTCTATTCCGCACGCCTCGAGGACCCCCTCATGGCGTACTTGTCCTCAATCCGACGACAGCCGTATATAGCATATATGACTAAAAGAGAGCTACCAGAAGATGTGATAGAAGCCTAGAGAATCACCCGACGATCGAAGGCCTTCAGGATAATCAAAGGAGAACTATACAAAAGAAGTATTTTGGGTGTGTTGCAACGTTGCGTAACACCCGAAGAAGGAAAAATTATACTAAAAGATATACATGAAGTAGTTTGTGGTCACCATGCTAGTAGCCAAGCAATTGCTGCAAAAGCATTCAGGGCAGGATTTTATTGGCTCACTGCAATTCAAGACGCAAAAGACATTGTCAGAACATGTGAGGCATGTCAACGATTCACAACAAATCCTGGAGCACCCGCCGCTGAGTTGAATCCCATACCCTTGGCTTGGCCTTTCGCTCAGTGGGGACTCGATATGGTGGGAAAACTTCACAAATCATCGCTAGGAGGACACGTCTTTCTGCTAGTAGCAGTCGAAAAATTTACTAAATGGATTGAAGCAATGGCTGTCACCACCCAAGATGGAACTTTGGTTATGAATTTTATTAAATCCATAGTATTTCGGTTTGGCGTACCGAACATCATCATCACAGATAATGGGACCAACTTCACTTCCAATGAGTTCAAGGAGTACTGCCAAGAGATGGGCATAATAATAAGCTACGCTTCGGTAGCTCACCCGCAAACAAATGGACGGGTTGAAAAAGCCAATGGACTAGTTACCGCTGGACTCAAGAAGAGACTACTAGCACCACTTGACAGAGCAAAAGGAGCATGGGTGGATGAATTGTCATCCGTATTATGGAGTTTATGTACAACTCCAAATAATTCAACACAAGAGACACCTTTCTTTTTGGTCCACGGTGCAGAAGCCGTGCTTCCTGTTGAGGTATCACACGAATCGCCAAGACTAGCTGCATATAATAAAGAGGAATCAAGAGAAGCACTTTAAGATGATATGGATGCACTTGATGAAGCTCGAGACGGAGCCCTCCAAAGAGCAACTATGTACCAACAAAACCTGCACAAATTACCATAGCAGAAGATTGCGGCCTAGGTCCTTTGCAGTAGGGGACCTAGTTCTTCGCCTCAAGAAAGATGGTCACACGAAGCTAGAATCGCCATGGGAAGGACCAGACATCGCCATAGAAGTTATTCCTGGAGGAGCATATCGACTACAAGACAAGAAGACAGGAGTAAATTACTCAAATCCATGGAACGTAGCACAGCTATGACACTTTTACGCATAAGATTATTTGCCATATGATAAGAGTTATAGTTCGGCTTATTAAGCCAATATATCAAGGACAACGACTAAAGGCCATCTGCTCAAAGAATAATGTATCATCGATTTTCGCCTTATATATAAAGAGATAAGTTCTTTGTACCTTAATCTTTTTATTCCAAAGATCAATGCTTTCTATCAAGCTAACAACAACTATGAGCCTATGTCCAGATACAGGCATCCGAACATAGTCTCGGGGGCTACTCCCGCGCTCCCGATAGAAATTCAGTTGTCTGTGAAGTATATTGATAATTGCAAACACCTCTTGAGTTTTCCACTAGTGTATCCTCAAAAAGGTATTATTCCCATCGGGAGATAGTATAGTATTAAAACTATCTGATACAATCAGAAACCTTGGCGGCCCGGCAGGCCAACCGCCAAAAAAGCCAAAAATCTCGGATCACGCTCAGACGCGACAAAAATCCGAATGCCGTGTTCAGAAACATGAAGGTAAGGCCCCAGGATTCGTCCTGTGTGGCCTGGTACTCGCACAAGAATGCGCTCTTCCAGTAAAATATCCGTATCAATGATATGATGAAAAATCCCGACGGACGCGTTGGGTACCCGATAAAAATAGAAAACTGGAATTTAGTATTCGGTAAGACCTTAGCGGCTCGAACTGAATTACGCCAGTTACAAATTCCGGATTCCAGCCTAGGGACTTGAATTTGATGTAGGACAACCTTGTTTTTGCCTAGGAGCAATTAACTAATTCCTGATCTGTCGGAAGCATCATACTCATTGTACCAAATCCCTACAAAACGCAAAAAAGCGATAAAAATAAAGGAAAATAAACTTTGAGACTCAACCTGAAACTACGATTCAAGTAGAGTCTCGGGGGCTACTAACATAGGTACGATTACTCGGATACTTATGATTCGCTACCCTGTATTGGGTAAAAGGCCTACGGCCCATGAAGATTCCAGATGGTGGCCCAAAGAAGCAACCGACAAAGGCTCTGATTGTATTAGGAAAGAGACTATAAACCGATATTGTGTTGGTGTTGTAATCACGCGTGTATGAAACCTATCCGCATACAGCTTTGAGACCCGGCCTATTATATATAGGACGGGACAAGCCCAAGCGAGGGTATACAGAAATCTAGAGGACAACTTGCAATAGTGTGTTCACTCGATATTCAGGCGACTTTGTCTTTATTGTTTCCCTGACATCCGACGAAATCCCCAGCGTTCTCTTTTCCACGAAACCCCAAGTCCATCATCATGGGCATTGCCGAGGTTACCCCTCATCAGTAGTACTTCCCTTAGAATCTTAAAAATGAATTTTATTCAATTTGAAGTATTTTATATAATTTTATAAAATTTTAGAAGGAATATATACAATTTTAATAATAGATCTCTACTTAACTGCTTAAAATTACTATCTAGTATTTTTATTGGATATAGGATATTTTTGTGATTTCATAGATATATTATTTGTATTTTTAAGATTTTTATTTATTTTTCAAGAGTCTAATTTATCTCAGGGGTATATTTGTAATTTAGGTAATTTAAGTAAATCCCTCTTTTTAAACACGGGCCTGGCCCACTAGGCTGGCTCGGCCCGACAAGACCTGCTAGGGCTAGCCAAATGCCCTTGGGTAGTATTGGGCTGCCCATACCCGGCCTAGTACCACTCACTCACTCGCTCTCCTCTCTCTTCTCTCTCGCACAACCCCCTCTCTGGCCGCACGATGCCGCCACCACGGGTGGTTTCGGCCGCCCCAGGCCGCCGTGTCCATTGCTGCGGTGCAAGACGACGTGGATGTTGCCACTGCTCGACACTGTTCTGCTCGATCTAGCACTGGCACTCTCCACTGGCCGCGCTGACCCCTACGTCGTGGCTAGGGTTTAGGTCCACCCTGCTCTGGCGCTTCCTCGATGGCTTTGTGGTGCTCATGGTGCCGCTCCTCCATGGCTGCCACCGCCGTGTGCAGGCACAGGTTGCAGCGCCCCCTCGGGGTGCTCCCCGTGCCGCCACCTCTCTGCCACCAGCTTCCGCTCTGCTTCCTCTTCAGTAATCTTATGAGGCCTTCGAGTAAGTGCTCTAATCTCCTCTCTATGCTCTACCTTGCCTCTATCCCATGCCATGTGGTTACTTGCGATGGATTTCCCTATTTAGGGTTCATCCCTAAATTTCTAGGATTCATACCCCCCACAGTGGTGATTTAGCATAGCTCTAGGGTTAATCTTGCCTATGCTAATCCTTTGATGTTGATCTACTATTAGTGTAGTGTCAATCTCTGTTGAGCATGTTTGTTACTCTGTTCTCTATTGAGAACACTCTGCTGAGCATGCTTGTGTTACTCTGTTCTTTGTCATAAATTTCTCTATGAAAGCATGATTAGATTAATGTGGATGCCTAAGTTGTTGTGGTTGTGGATTTACTCCTATGGATTTAAATTGAGACTGCTCTTTGTACTCATACTTGGTTAATTACTTACTGGTGAAGTACTGATAAGTACAGTATCAAGATTTAATCCTATTATTGTGTAAATCTAGTGCTAGTCTCTGCTCTGTGATTAATAAAGAAGATGATTTATAAACATATGATTCCTATATGCTTGTAGGAAAATGATTAAACTTAGTGGTTTCTGAATAGTGTGGCCTGGTAATAGACAGTATTGATCTTTGCTATCTTTTCTAAAATAAAGTGTCTATATATGATTCCTAAATCATTTAGGAAAATGATTATCTTTGTTTAAAAGGATATGCTTGAGCTTGTACTCAAGCAGATCTGAACCTGCTAGGTACAGAGGTGCTACCCTTCTGGAAATGTGCCATGTACCAGCAGCTATGATGTGCATCTATCTAGATAAAAATGGACTATGGGGTCAGTGATGCTGGTCTGCGACCCTACCTGTGCAAGAACACATGTATAATCTGGTTGTTTATTAGCTGTTATCTGATATGTTCACTATCATGTGCTTGCAAGAAAATGAATGTGTAAGATGGAAAATAATTGGATCAAAATGTTGGGATATACCCTGGTAGCCTTGTGCTGCTGTTGCCTTCTACTTCTGGTTTGTGGTCGCTCTGGATTAGTTTTGTCTTCCTCTTGGCCTGGTCTTGCTCCTCCTGGTGATGTTGCTCATGTGTGACCTTGCTGTCCACCTAGTACCACCCCCTCCTCAAGTCACCATCTTTGCTGGTGATCTTCTGGGTTTTCTATGGTGGAAAATGACTTGATCTAGTGATATGGTTTCAAGATCTGATGTTGTTCTTGGTTGTGCTGGTGACAAACTATGGATGTACTCTCTCTCTCTACGAAGTGGATAGCAAGGCTTGCTTTGCTCCTACATTGCTGTGATTTAAGCTGCCCCTTTGCTTTTGCCACTAATACCTCAATGCATGCATTTAGGTGTGTGGGTTGCTTCACTATTTGCTTTGGCTGTGGATGAGATCAAGTAACTATGGTTTAACTTTCCCATCCTTTTACTATTACTTATTTGGTGAAACTTACCACCTTTCTATTTGGCTGAAACTATTTGATTAAAATAACATATACTATACTTTGGTGAAACATGCCCCTTCCAATTACTCTATGATGTAATATGAACAGTGCATCTCACTGTTCAACATTAAGAGTAAAACTAATCAACTAACATTTTATTTCTTTTTGAGTAATTTTACCTTTTTTGCAGGAACAAGATCTGGATGCTCAAGATATAGTATATGATTAGATAAATAGGATAGATTCTTATTGTAATCTATTTTTATTCTTTTTGTAAATAATTTTGTAACAATATTTCTATGTTTTAATAAAGATTCATTTATTGAACTCTATTCCTTTTAATATTCTCTCTTAGTGTAAAGATCTCCCTTTGTAATCTTGTTATGGAATAAAGAAAAGAAATAAGAATTCATTTCTTATTTGAAGTTTCTTGTCTTAAATTTATATTGTAGTTTAATATATCTATAATATAATCAAAGAATGTTAATATCTTATTTAGGAAAACCACATAATGTTTCTAACTTCTAATTTTCAAATATTATTCAGATGATTTGAATTTCAAATTTGAATTCAAAATATTCCCCCAAAACACAATAATGCCTAAAGGTGATGTCAAAATTTGTAGCAATCACTTCAGAGAGCTATTCCTACCTCTAGATAGTGAAAGAAACTCTAATCTCTTTAGGTTTTTGTTTGGCGAAAATTTTACCCCGATTTTTACAGATGAATGCATGCATATGCACAGATTCCTATTTCTACCCTTCGTTGGTTCCTAAATGTTGGGGTGTTACAAGGGGCCAAATGAAGTGAAGTGGTGGATACTTGGTGGTTTTCAAGCGCTCCACCCGAACAAGAACAACAAGCCGAACTCCAAGTTCACCATCGACAAAAGAAGTTGAAACCCTAAGGCGACACCGAAGAGGATACGAACAACAAGATCTTCTTCACGGACCCAAAGACACCGAGACCGCCGAACTCTCCCTCCCGGATCCGAAGACCATGATCCCGGATGTGAGAACCGATCTCATCGACCCCCGAGACCCTGATTCTCGAACCCGAACCCCGTTGAACCCCAAGACCCTCAGTGCCGAACCCAATGTATGACCTCTATCCGAGACGCCTATTTTTATAATATGACATTATAACTTGTTGCATATTACCTCATTCATGTCACACACATATTTTGTGGTTTGGGGGTATTTTGCCGACTCACCTAATAATTAAATATGGAGACTACATGTGGATTATTTTTGTCTTATCTCAACTCCATTTAAATTTGTGTAGCGAACCGATGCCATGTTTTACCTTGTTATTGAACATTTAAATTGCGATGTATCTAAATAACATGAACCTTCTAATTAATTGTTAGGATCCTGATTCTGCTTAATATTTCCTAATTGCATTGCATCATTGCCATGCCATGCATCATGCCTGATCTTCTTCCATAGTATTAAATAGTGCATCCGGTGTTTCTTTTATTGCTTTTCTTCTTCACAGATTAGGCTGTTGAGTTGATGCGAGCTTCGTCTCGATCTTCAGTGAACTTTTGGTTATGTTTCCCTGATGATCATTCTCCCCCTTTCTACCTATTTTGCTTTTATATTTTTTACTTCCTCATATTGATCTATTGCTATCCTTTTATTAATGCTTTAGTTTTCCGTACCAGTTATACTCCTTGCAGCCTATATTACCTTGGATACCTCTTATTGCGAGTCATTGCGAGTCATAGTTGCTTTCTCAGGTGTTGGTTTGAGTTGTCGAGTTCCACAGTTGTTGGGGGTTGGCACATTCTTAATGGTGGAGATAATCATGGTTTACGTACAAATTTGATAATTAATGTTGAAAGTAGATATAATTAATAAAGAGGCGCCAATGGTCAATAGATGAAATCTAGATGTTATCCCACCCACTTCTGTCCACTTAGGACCCGAGTACTTACACTTGTTCCGAGACTGAGCGCGCTAACCATATGTGAGGTGAATAGGAACCCCTATCAGCTTATTACCTGATTTCAAAGTACCGTACTGGGGGCACAAAACTAGTTCGGGCTTTATACATTACCTATTGTACTTATGTTTATTACCTCTTGCTCGATGAGCGTTTATTACTGTTTCTTAGGTGCGACAATCTGTCACGGGAATATATTATTTATGGCCTCTGCTAGCGTGACAAGTGCATGCAACCTCAGGGTCCGTATGAGGATTAGCTATACCTTGTACATGTAGCTCTTTTGGGTGACCGCCATGTACTTGTTTTGGGTTTGGGAACATGTCGTGTCCAAAGCCCCGCTGACATACCGATGGGTGTATGTTAATTGATCTGGCAAACAGGGTGGAAGTGCGTGTGGATACTTTGATGCACCCCTGCAGGGTTAAATATTTTCGAAAAGTCATGTCTGTGGTTATGGACGACTTGGAGCACAGTTTATCAATCATAGACAATTATAACTAAAGAATTACTATTATAATTTGACTTGGATATGACATGACTAGTAAGTTGGATAACCACCATGAAATGAATGAAAAAACTGCAAACCGTGTGAGTTTCCTCAGAAGGACTTTCTTGTTTGGTCTCTAGGGGGAAAACAAGGATGGGTATGTTTGGTGTTAGTATCAGGTTGGTTCTGAAAAGGTCTTTCTTATTTCTCTCTGATAGCCGACAGTTCTATTGAGTCTCTATAGGATGTTTAGTGCATGCTTCACTACCACTTTAGTCTACCATACCTATGTAGGCGAGAGCCACCAAATTCTAAGACTCATGTGTACTGGCCTCAGTACTGACCGCACCCTTTTTCCTTTGCCCTTTGTCGGCTCCCCTTTTGTTTTGACAGGTTTGAGTTTAGCGATGTTAGCAAGGTTACCCTTCCTACTTGGCCTAGGCAGGATTATGGACGTCATTGGTTATTCTTCAGGGCTCTTAGTCCAATTTTCTTATTATCCGTACTCGTATGTTGTATCATTTTCGAGGTGATTTGGATCTTTGTACTGTATATCTGTATTCTTGACTCATTGAATCGTTGTTGTATATATATGATTCGTGGGTTCCATCGTGAACTATTGTGTAATGATATTACTTCATTTTTCCACCCGCAGGCAAGTGCCTGGTGGGCATCATCGAATCTCTATGCGGGTTTGGCAGAAGCAGCTGAAATCTACATAGGGCCGATTCAAGGGTGTTACAAATTCGCATGGTTATGGACTTGGGATTTCGTGGAAAAGAGAACGATGGGGATTTCATCGGCTGTTCAGATAAACAAGGGAGTCTATGTCATCTGATTGCTTATGAACAAATCGATTACAGGTTACTCAAGGCTTTTTTGGTGCCTCTCCGCTGGCTTCTCCCAGCCTATATATAACAGGCTAGGTTCCGAGGCCGTATGCAGAGAGGTTACAAGTTACAATTATAACTGTAATACAATGTCGGGTTCTATTTTCTTACCTGGCAAGCTATGCTTTCCGCCAGATGCTTCCTAGGCCTACCTCTTGGGCTTTGTGGGTTGTGAGCCATCATGTAACCGGGGTAACTAATCATAAGAACCCGAGTAATCACACCCATGTCAGGTTAGCTCACTCTATATGTTTTGATAAATGCTTTGTTGTAAGTAGTTCTGGCCATAGTGGTAGTTTAGAATTGTTCTGGAATAATAAAACATCTATATAGATTTTTCCTTATTCGTAGTACATCTAGATGCTAGTGTTAAGGAAGTGGGTTAGGAGCCATGGTGACTAACCGAGGTCTATGGTGAGTCCCAAGATAGTGAGCGTTACAAGACATGGGATATTCTGAAATATTTTCGCTTGTCTTCAGATTTACCCTAGGTGTGCCTAGGGGATTTTAATGAAGTACTGCACTAATATGAACATATTGTGATGCAGGAGAGGAGTCACACACAAATATTCAAATTTCGTGAAGTGGTGGACGTGTGTGAATTGCAGGACTTGGGATATGTGGGACCTAGTTGGACATGTGAGAAGAAAGTCACCGGAGGTACATACTGCAGAGTGAAGCTTGATAGAGATTTGGAAACATCTAATTGGTGTGAGCGTTTTCCACATGCATCGGTGCACCCCTCACGGTTGCATCGTCATATCATTGCCTGATCCTTTTGAAGTGGGATATGCAAGTACAATAGCTCAAACGGACTAAGGATAAGATCTTCTGCTATGAGCTTATGTGGAAGCATCATGACGATTTTAAGATGACACTCAAGGAAGTGTGTACTAGGTCGTTGAAGGCGACGACCTTGACGGAGCTGTAGAAGAAAACATAAGTGGTTACTAGCTCGCCACAGAGCTGGGGAACGAACACCTTTGGTAGTGTTTGGAAGGATATGCATGCACTATATGATAACCTGAAGAGGATGCATGAGGATCCATCTTGGGTTGGGCCATCGCATGCGGAGCTAAAAACGACCGAGCGCCTCATTGAACTTGATCATCGCGAGGAAATAATGTGGAGGCAAATTCTCGAGTTCAGTGGCTAGCAGAGGGTGAGGAAAACACCAGATTCTTTGACCTCCGGCTAGCTGACGAAAGAAGAAGGACAAGATCACCCGTCTATGTCAAGCAAATTGCGAGATCATAGAAGACTCGAGTCTCGTGGCTAATGCTACTAATACATTTTATCGTGATTTGTATAGGTCAGAAGGGGTCGAGGATATGAATGTGGTGTTGGAAACTCTATTTGTCCATGTCATAGAAGGGATGAATGATGCGCTCATTGCGATGATCTTAAATCAAGAGGTTCGAGATGCTCTTTCAGATGTTTCCGACCAAGGTGCCGCAACCAGATGGGTCGGTTGCTACTTTTTTCCAGGGTCATTGGGCTTTGTGTGGGGAAGATATCACAAAAGTTGTACTTTGGATTTTGCATGGAGAACATGATCCGACCTCCTTCAACAAAATCTTCATTATTTTATTCCCAAGGTGTCGTAGCCAAAAGTGTTGGGCCAATTTCGTTTGATTAATATGTGCAATGTCATCCACAAGATTGCATCTAAGGTGTTAGCTAACAAACTAAAACATGTGTTGCTAGAGATCATCTCCATGGAGCAGTCACCCTTTGTGCCAAGCAGATTGTAACTAACAATATTATTGCAGCTTATGAGTGTCCGCACTTTATGAAGAGAAATAAGGCAGTAAAACATAGATTTTGTGCACTCAAGCTTGATATGCAAAAAGCATATGACCGTGTAGAGTGGAGATATCTCAGGGTTACTATGTAGAAGATGGGGTTTCAGTCTACATGGATAAACATGGTGATGAGGATGGCCGCTAGAGTATCATTCTCAGTTTTGTTTAATAGAGAGCACTTGGAGGTGTTTAAGTCCTCTCGTGGTATCTGTCAAGGAGATCCAATATCATCATATTTGTTTTTGTTAGAAACAGAGGGTCTGTCGTGCCTATTAAAAGTTAGAAGTGAATCTTTGAACCTACAAGGCTTGTGGCTCCCACTGCCCCCGATAGTGAATCAACTACTCTTTGTAGATGATAGAATGTTGTTTATTAAAGAAAATGTAGAGAGTGCTTGGGATGCCTGTGAAATGTTGGATGCTTATTGTTGTGCGTTAGGACAACGACTGAACTTGGATAAATCATCTATTTTTTTAGTAAATGCCACACTGTGATGGTTAAGGAGGAACTAGTTTATTCTGAACATTCAGAATGAGTCGTTATCAAAAAAGTACCTGGGTATGCCCTCTAGAGTTTGGAGAGAAAAATAGGGCCTTCAAATATTTGAAGGACCTAATTTGAAAGAGGATACATGGCTAGATAGAGTTATGCCTATCAAGGAGAGGTAAAGATGTGTTGATAGCATATAAATTCACTCATCAGAAGGTTTAGGTGGTGGGGGGAAATGAAAAACCTGCTGGGTCTTGTGGGAGGAGATGACGAAGCCTAAACTTTTAGGAAGTTTAGGCTTCAGAGATATTGAGCTATTCAACCTAGTGTCGTTGGCACGCTAGGGTTGGAACAGAACCCTGAGACGTTTAGTGCAAGGATTGTGAAAGCCGTTTATTTTCCTAGTACCGATTTTCTGAATACCGAGTTGGGGTCCCATCCCTCGATGGTTTGGCGTGCAATCATGGAAGGTCGAGGCGTTTTGATACAATGATTAATTTTCTGTATTGGTTCTGGAGTGGACACACACACATGGGAACAAAATTGGATACCGCGAGATGGTGCGATGTCAGTGGCTCATTTGCTGAGTCTTGGTTTGTCCATGAAAACCGTGCATCCAACAAAGAACCTCACGATCTAGCACGATTTGAGTTAGCATCGCAGGTTGGTGGTTACGTTTCGTTAGTTAATAATCCGCCGGGTGGCGTTTATATTCCCAGTCTCTTGAATTAATAAAGAGACAGGAGGTTTCTAAAAAGGGTTAATTGGATATATGCATTGCAATTCATGCTATCCGAGAAACGCTATTGTAACTTTTAACTTTTGATAAACGCCACTACAATTCTCTATAAGTTTTATAGACGCCATTATGTTTACTAAACCCCGTATATACAATGAAATACATAGTGTATTTCATTGTATATACTCGTATACATGGTGTCCCCAAATGAATCGCCCTTTTTTGGAAAATAGGACTAATTAGTTTGGACGATTAGACATGGACTGAGCGACTGGATCTGGTGACCGGAAACACATAGTCACGATTCATTCTTGCTCCGACCCAAGCCCTAGAGCTCTAGTGGTGGCCGACAGAAAGCATGGAAGCAGTGGTGCCACTAGAATACGGCAAGCACCTGATTCCCGTGTTCCCTCTCTCCACCTCTCCGAGCGGATAGTCTCCCGAAACCCCTAGTCCCCTTGCGGTGGAAACCAGCTGAGCATGGCCGCGACCAGCACCTGATTCCACATCTCTGCTTGCTAGTTCAAGACAGACAAATGAGTAGATGTTGGGCGCCAATCTATTGTATTATATGACACTGTTATGTGTAGAACCTGGAGCTGCACGACTATATGCATAATACTTTGTTCCCGGTTCTATATTATGTCAGTTTTATTCCAATACCTTCACAAATTTATGCTATTTTTGTATTCATAATTTGTGCTTTTATTTTTCGAAGTCAGACCACGTCAGCCTGATTTGGGTGGGACCCCTCATGTATACGTATATACAACTAGAATACGAAGTGTATATTGATTGGTATATGTGTTCAAATGGCCATAATGGCGTCAATGAAATGTATAGAGAATTGCAGTGGCGTTTATCAAAAGTCGAAAGTTGTAGTGGTATTTCTCAAATAGCCATGAATTATAGTGGCGTCTATCCAATTAACCCTTCTAAAAAAAAGCTACGTGAGGATTAAGTGGGTTGAAGTTGGTGAGCCAGACCATGGAGGCAAGAGTCCAAAGAATGGAGACCATATTTTTTATTTTGATATATAGAATGCAGATAATCATCGACTTTTCATCGTGCACCGATTGGTCTTAGCGTTTTTCCAATCGGTCTTACCAATTTTCTCTTTGTTAATTTCACTAAGCATTGCCAAATTTCCAACAACCAAAAAAGCCATCCATGGCTGGCCGCGGTGGCGGCAGGCCCGACATCGAAGGGACCAGAGAGAGCAGATCGTGGCGGAAATTCGCTGGTGGCGGCTGGAAACGACGTTGGGGGTTCGGCTGCGCACGGCGGCCAGGGCTGCGCGCCTTGTTGTTTGGCAATGGTGTGGCTGTCCCCTAGGCGTGAGATCCAATAGTGTAGGTCATCTGCTTGCAGTGGCTGGGCCGGTGCCCCGGTCGTGTAGCGGCGACGGCTTCCCATTCGTGCATCAGCACATGGTGTGGCGACTGCGGTCGTAGGTCTAGGCTACCACTTAGATCCGCCATCGGCACGGCCTTTTGACTACCCGGAGGTGCATGGGGAAGCGGCATGATGCTTCTTTGCCGGTCCGGTAGGCCGGCGGTGGCGCGTGGTTCTTGCAGGTTTGTCTCCTCTTCTGTCGGAGGGCGCGGGAGGCGGACGAGAGTGTGGGGGTCTGCTATTCTGCCTAATAAAGGTGGGCTATCCTAGGGTTCCTTCAGCACAAAGACGAAGATCTACTTGTTGCCTGCCCTAGTTGATCTGGCCTAGAGAGGTGAGTTCCATAAGGCTCCACTAGCAAACTCCCATTGGCGCATCCTGCTTGGTTATTGGTTGATCAGGAGGTATTCAGTCATGCGTACCCATGTTTTTCTGGCCGTTTGGTTTCAGCAGGAGCGTTGTAATGCTCTGCTGTTTGTTACCATCATGTGTCATGTCTTCGATGATCCATGGTAAAGTCAGATGCGGAGAATGTCAGGAAAGCAGGAACATAAGGGAAGCGATGGTGATTTGAGTCATTGTGGTGACGAGGAATTGACTGCATGATCCGTGACTCGCAGCAGCGACTCTTTGTGGGGGCGCAACACATGAGGAGTTCTCGGTCTTAACTTGCAGGGTGATAATGCAAGGTCTGACCTTAATTGGTTGTGCATGGGCATGGCCTTATTGAAGGCATTGTTTTGCGAGTGAGGACTTTCTCCAGGATGAAAACCTATGATATTTGATCGGGTGATGACGATGCATGTGCATTGTTTCCTTCTTGAAGGCGTTGCTATTGGAGTGGTTGGACTACTGGTGTTGTTCTGGTGGTGTTAGTGTCATTATTTTGAGGAATTGTTCTCTGTAGCAGGACTTTTATTTTTTGTAATTCTTTTACTTTTTTCTGGTTGTGTGCAGCTGTAAGTCCGCTAGGTAATGCGTTGTTGCAGAGGCTGTGTGTAATTGGTATCTCCACAATATTAATATATACTCTATTACAGAAAAAAGCATAGGGGCAAAGCGCGTGGGACCTTAGAGGGTCCATACGGCAGATGACCGTCCAAAACTAATGACAAGGTCTTCTCGGCACCAAAAATATATATAAATTATGTTTGATAATAGGTCGGAGAAAAAACAAATGCAAGTCCCTAATGATTGTATTAAGGTCCTCCGGGTTTGGGTTTCACCCACCTCTCCCCCGAAATCTCGGGACCAGTTATGTCCACACATGAGTGAGTGATGAGTAGGTTTGGATGGTACAGAGAAATTTCATATCCCACCCATCCTTTTTGGCTTCATTCTTAAATTTGTATCAGTTGTATCTTTTGAACCGAAGTTCCGATTTTGATCTGTTTTGATATTTGAGTCCCCAGCGATTAAATCTTTCAAAACAAGTTAAACCTTCAACACACTTTTCGAAAAGTTTTCAAATTCAATATGCACTAAAATTTCAATGAAATTAGCTTTTCATATTTGGCATGTTTCATTTTGATACGATGTACGAAATGAGTATAATAGAGGTTCCATGGATATTTCATTATGTTTATTTGAGAACGGGGTAGTAGCCTAGTGGTTGGATCGCAGTTGGGGCATCCCATTGACCTGAGTTTGATTCCTGTCAGGGACGAATTTCCGGAATTCTCAGGCCGACCCGTTTCTACTATATCAAAAAAGTGTCTAGTTCCTTCTATCGCTGTTTCATTCAATTTTTTTATTATGTTTATTTGTGACACCACATATATTTCATCAAGGTTGAAAATAGGATTGAAAAAATCCAATTTTTTTGAAATCTACTCGTACTGTATATCACTGAACAAAATATCATGGTAAAAACTAGTTTCCCCGAATTATTTATCTAAGTAGACGAACTTTCAAATTTCTGAAGAAGTTATTAAAATTATTTGTGGAAATCAAACAAAAATATATTTTACAATCTATTAATAAAAATTTATTTTCTAAATGTAAATACATCAAACATATGTTGAATATGAGTCAAAAATACAGGCATCGTAGCTTCTGATTGGAGGTCCGCTAGGAACCAAATCCGCTAGAAAAGATTTTGCCCTCAACTGAGTGGTGGACACCAGTGCTCTCTTCGTTAAAAAAATAAATCAAAAGTGGTGCTTTTGAGTTTCAAAACATTATTTAAAAAATCTTAGGAATACATCTACATGGTCCATATATTTGTGCGAACGTATGTTTTATTTTTTGGCCCAACATAAAATATAATTTTAATGAAAATTTTCTCATACATTTTACATGTATATATCTAGTTATATTTTTATTTCAGAATTTTTGAAAAACTAAAAGCACAAGGTTTTTTTTTTTTGAAAACGCTGGAGCCCATGTCCGAAAGACGGTTTCCGCTCAATCGAGCCCTACTCTAGATCGGTCTTATCCTCGGTTTGTGTGCATATATTCTTTCTTGCGCCAGTAAAATCTTGGTTCTTGGATCTGCAAATCCGTCCCGAAAGAATTTGAACCCCATCTGACGACCATGGAGAAAGATCCGTCTCCTCGCTGGGCGCTGCTCGACCGGCTCGGCCACCGGGACGACCACGCCGACGCCGACAGTGGCACCGTCGCATCGTCCCAGACCTCCGCCGGCAAGAAAATCTACATGTCTCTACGGATCGCGGCGCCGCCAGCGACCTCACGCCTCTACCTCCGCTGGCAGTACGGGCCCACCAAGAAGGACCCCTCGTTCCTCTACCCTCGCGTCGTCGCGGCGCACGGCGACGCCGTCCTCTTCCAGCTGATAAGCCCGAGCCCGCCCGAGCGCCCGCGACCGATCGACTACTTCGTCTACACGGCCCAAGGAGCTGCCCGCCCGCCGTCGCTGTCGCTGCTGAAACCGTACGCGTCCAAGCCCGTCAGCCCGCGGCTGCGCGTGATAGACTGGAAGGCCATCGGCATCCTTCGTCCCGGCCTGAACTCGTACGCGGTGGCCGAGCTCTCCACGACAGGCGATTCGCCGGTGGGGTTCGAGCTCTGCTGCCTGATCCGCTCGCCGCAGATAACCGTCGACAAGTGGAAGGTGAGGCGGGTGGAGGACGTCGATGAGAAGGCCAGGAACCCGGAGCTGCCGAGCTGGGAGAGCGACGCCGTCGTGCCCGTCGACGACCGGCTCCTGTGCTGGGTGGACTACCACAAAGGCATCCTGCTTGACGACGTGTTCGGTGCCAACTCCGCGTTCCGGTTCGAGCAGTTGCCCCGCCTACCGGCAGAACCGCGTCGCGCGAACCCCGAGGCGTCCCGGAGAGTGTGCGCCTCCGTGGACGACGGCGGCATGGCGAGGTTCCTCAGCGTCGACCGCGATCCGTGGCCTGACGTCTTTACCGTCACCATCTGGACCCTGAGAAAAAACCGGGACGGTGGTAGCATGACGTGGGACAAGGACGTCGGGTTCGATGCCACGGAGCTCTGGGCCTTCTCCGGCTATGACCGCCTCCCGCGAGTCCCACCGGAGTATCCAGTCCTGAGCATGGACGACCCCGACACGCTCTGCTTCGTGGTGAGGGAAGCACGCCACGCCGGCGGCAAAAGTCTATTTTAAATTTTTATTTGTCTAAAAACTATTTACAAAAGTCTATCTTAAATTTAAAATACAAGTTCGTATTTCTTCGGGAGACAGCCAGCCAGGCCCAAAAGCCCGACCGGCCACCTCCAAACCCTAACAAAAACGACCCAGTTAAACCAGACCAAAATCCTATCCACCTACCCCTTTTTCCTCCCTCCCTCTCTCCTTTTTCAGCCGCCGCCCACACCTGCTTTTTCCGCCCACTTCCTGCCTCGCTTTCCGCGCCAGCCTTCCACCTCAGCCCCGCCGGCCACCTCACTCCCACCACTCCCTGAGTGCCACGTCACCCCCACACAGCCCTGCCGCCCCGCTCCTTCCCTATTTTCCGCGCCGCACTTCGACCCACGCGTGCGCCCCCACACGGCCCGCACGCGGACAACCACCCCGGCCCCCGCGCCCTGGCCCCACCACTCCGCGTCTGCCTCCACCAACCGCCCACCCCACGCCTCCTCGCCTCGGTCCTATCGCCCCGACGCGGTCTTCCCCGCGACCGCATCGCCCTACCCCGCCGACGGCGTCCCCTCCGCCACCGAGCTCCGCGTCCGCTCGCCCCGGCCCATCCTCGACCTCCCGCCTCTGACCGTCTCCCCTTCCCCAACCCCACGCCAAGGTCGCCCTTCGCCGCCTCGCTCGCCAGCACCTCCTCCTTCCCCGCAGGCACCGCCGGTCTCCTCCTCGTCGCCGGCCGGCCCTGCACCTCCAGGTCCCGCGTTTCGCCGCCGCTGCCTCGGCGTCGCCCGCATCGCCGAGCCCGCCTCCCTTTCAAGCTCCACCGCCACCTCCTCGCGTCGTCCTCCCCGCGAAAGAGCTCGTCGGCCTCCCGCGCGTCCTCGGGCCGCGACCTCGCCGCCTCGCGGGCTCCCCCTTCGTCCGGCCCGCACTGCCGTTCTCTCGGTCCCCTCCTCTGCCGCCATCCTCCCGCGCCGGTCTACCTCCTCGGCGTCGGCGCCACCGCCCCTTGGCTCCGCCAACCGCGACCCCGGCCGCCTCTGCGCGTCTGCGCGAGCCGCCACCGTCGCCGTTCCCTGGCCTCCTTCTCCCCGTCGCGTGACCCTAGCGCCGCCTGAGAGCCCGCTCCCGAGTCGCATCCGTCGCCATGACCGCCGTCCTCCGCCGGTCGCCTATCCCGTCGCTGCGTCGTGCTCGTCCACGACCCTGCTGCTGTACCGCGAGGTTGGATTTGTATGTGGTGCAGCGATGTGTTGTTGCTGGGACATGTGTGTGGAGATGGGGGCAGTGTGTCATAGACTACTGATGTGGTGATGTTGAAGCGGCTCGAGTAGTACTACTCCGACTACTTCCGCCTTGAGATGACCTAGGCCCGACACCCGACAACCGAAGTGGGACCGATGCCAATCCAAGTACGCCATCAACCGCCGGCGCCAAACCCAAGACCGACATCGTCACCCGTGCAGTTCGATAAGAACGCCAAGTTCTCCTTCCTCTCAGACGCCAGGACCCGAACCGGAAGAACGCCAAGATCGCCACGGATACGCCAAGTTCTCCTTCCCGAACGCCAGGGTCGCCAAAAACCAAGGCCTTCTTCTCGGACCCGATGACCGCCAAGATCGACACGGAACGCCAAGCTCTCCTTCCCGTTTTCGAAGACCGATCCGGGACGCCAAGATCTACTGCCCGGACGCCATGACCTTCACGGATCCGATGCCCGAGAACCCGGAATGACAAGCGCTTCATCTCGGATACGCCAAGTACTTCACCCCGGATGCTAAGACCGACTCGATGGCGTGGACCCGACAAGATCTTCGCGACAACAAGATCGACACCGACCAGGGCGAATCAGATGAGCCACCGACGCCGAACCAAGTCCTTCGACAACCTCCGAAGACCGATCCCGTTGAACCGCTCTCCCCGCCGACCCTGTCGCACCCCGGACCCCCGGAACCCAAGATCTGCCGAACCCAGATGTGTGAACCTTTTCCTGAGCCCCTATTTTATAAATGCTATATATAAAACTTGTTGCATATTAATTGTTCATCTCGCATGCATACCTGCCTGTGGTTTGGGGGCATTAGGCCGATTCACCTCATAATTCAATCTGGAGTCTATCTGCGGGATATCTTTTTTTTATTCCGGGCTCCATTTAAATTGGTGTAGCGAACCGATGCCATGTTTTGCCTTGTTAATACAACATTTAAATTGCGAGGGTTCTAAACAACTTGAACCATATAATCATATGTCGGGACCACGGTTTCGCTTAATATTGCCTAATTGCACCGCATCTTGCCATGCCATGCATCATATCATAATCATGCCGGATCTTCTGCCGTAGTATTAAATATTACATCCAGTGTTTCTGCTAGTGTTTGCTTCTTCGCGGATTAGGCCGATGAGTGGATGCGAGTATCGACAAGTTCTCCGGATGTGAACCTTCGGCAGTGTTTCCCAGGTGAGCACTCTCCCCTTTCTACCTATTTTGCATTTATAGTCTTTATTTCCTCCTATTGATCTATTGCTATCCGTGTCGCGATGCTTTAGTTTCCGTGCACCAGTTATATCCCGTGCAGCCTCTATATTGCCTTGGACACCTCCTATTACCTGTGTTTGGTGGATAGCTGGCCTTGCGAGTCGTAGTTGCTTGCTCAGGTGCGATCCCGTGTTGTCAAGTACCACAGTTGTTGGAATGTTGGCAGATGTTTATGGTGGAGTTGATCCTGACTTTAAATACAACTATTAAAATGCTAGATATAACTAATACAGAGGCATCGGTGGGCAATAGATGTTATTTGGTTCTTCCACGCTCACTTGTGTCCCGTAGGCCCCGCGTACTTGATACCTGTTCCTTGATTTTTCGCACTATCCATATCCGGGAGGCCTTATGGACCCCCCCTGAGCCAGAGCTTGATTCATTTCTATTTCTTGGGGCCACAAAGTATTTTGGGGCTTTATTACTATCATGTACTTATGCCATGCTTTAATGCTTTATTTACGATTGTGCGTGGAGCACCAGTACTGTTTAGGATTGTGACACGTTTTCGCTGTATCGACAAGCCCAGTCACACTTTCGGGTTCCTAGTCGTTTACAGCCGTCCACACAAACCCTGGGTCCATTCCGGAGCCGACCAACTCCGTTGCGGGGAGCTTAGTGGGGTGCCCCCCTGAAATATTTTATGAATCCTGTGATTGCTTTGTCGTGAAAGCCTCGTTGGATTTTGAGTTGGTTTTTCCGAGGTTGATCGAGTGTGTGTTGCTATTTGTGCACCCCTGCAGGGTAAAACTTTCTGAAAGACGTGTCCGCGGTTATGGACGACTTGGAGCACAGTATCTCGATCATAGACAAGCATAACTAAAGTAGTGCTATAAATTTGACTTAATATGTGACTAGTAATCAGATGCAACTATAACGGAATGGATATTAAAAATGCCAACAACTGGTGGATCTAGGTTGTTTCGTGACATGCTATATGCCTAGTAAGTATTGCAACTCCAAAGGAATGTGATAAGAGTGCCAACAACTGCTGGGTTTTGGGATTCCTCAGGACTATCATATCTGACTAGTAAATGTTCCAACTACAACGGAATGGTGATTAAAACTGCCCACTACTTATGCTATCAGGATGACTCCTATTATCTATACCTGACTAGTAAGTGCTTCAATTATAATGGAATAAATAAAACTGACAACTGTGTGAGTTCCTTGGTCCGACTTCCTCGTTTGGTCTCGAGAGGGAAATACCAGGATGGGTTTGTTTGGTGTTAGCTTCAGGTTGGATCCGAATAGGTCTTTCTTACCCCTCTCTAATATCCGCCAGTGATACCGAGTCTCTATAGGTTGTTAAGTGCCGCTGCGCTGCCGCTTCAGCCCACCATACCTATGTAGGCGAGAGCCGCCGAATTCTAGCCTCGCCGTGTACTGGCCTCAGTACTGACGCTCCTCTTTTCCTTTGCCCTTTGTCGGCACCCCTTTTGTTTTAGCAGGTTTGAGATCGACGTCGTTAGCAGGGTTACCCTTCCGGCTTGGCCTGGGCAGGGTTATGGACGCCATTGGTTATTCTTCAGGGCTCTTTGGCCCATTTGCATCTTGTCCGTAGTCGTACGCCCTATCGATTTCAAGGTGATTTGGATCTTTGTATTGTATATCTGTATTCTTGACTCGTGGAGTCGTGTTGTATATATATCTGTTCTGTGGGTCCCATCGAGGACTGTTGTGTAATGGTATTACTTCGTTTTCCACCCGCAGGAAAGTGCCTGGTGGGCGTCCTTGAATCGTTTCTATGCGGGTTTGGCGGGAAGCGCTAAAACTTGCATAGGGCCGATTCGAGGGTGTTACATGGTAGTACCGAACTAGTGAGGATCTTGGTTGTTCTTCGTTGGCGTGCGATCACCTAGACTTTATTACCAGTATTTAATTATGCAGATTCTTACCACAATCGACTTTAGTGATCATAAGTCATAACTAGTACTCCCTCTCTTTCATATTACTCACATGTTAGCTTCAGTCAAGATCCAACTTCACGAAGTTTGAGCTATTATATAAATAAATATAAATATATTAACAATTATAATATCAAATCAATACCAATAGAGATCAGGTGAAATATACTATCATAATATATATATATATTTGATATTATAAATGTTAATATTTTATCACATATACTTGGTCAAGTGTTATGAAGTTTGATTTTTTACTATGTCAAACGTGCAGAGTAATATTAAAGAGGGAGTACTATCTATAGTAAGTTCGATATATGTGTCAAATGGTGGTCACGGTACTCGCCTTTCGTGTTTCTTACTCAGCTTTTTTGGTACAAAGATTAGCTTTGGAGCTCGAGCTACACTTAGCCTGATTTTTTTTTTAAACATGACTAGTTGAATGTTTGTGTGTTGCTACGGACATACATAACTAACGCATAATGCGCAAGAGAAAATAAGACATCTAAAAAACAGTAGTGTGTACATGTACTGTAAACATAGCTAATGCAAGTAATGGTTAGGGCGTTTGCTCATGCCCTTTACTCACACAAAATTGGAAATTTTAACTATAAATTATTAGACCAAATTCAATCAAGATTATGTTATTATAAATTATATAGAGGCCAAACAAAGTAGGAAAATATTTTGCCTGATAGTGCTATCCTATTTTACATGATATCGGTACGGTGAAAGAGTATAAATTAAGCATGTGACTTATTGATGATGCTCATTGGTCAATAATAGTTTCAGCTTGACTCCTCACTGGAAGACACATGTCACACGAACCATGAATAGAATTTACATGTTAGCAAGTTGAGCAATTAAAATAGTACCAAAATGACATTGAAGAGGTAAAGTTTAGGTACTGTAACACAAACCATCCATAAGAAGATGTAGTACAATGTGAAGATTTCTTGAAACAGTAATACTCTCTCCGTCCTAAATTAGATGTCGCAGATTTATCTAAATTTTCATATATCTATATATTAAAACATATCTAGATACATGCAAAGTTTTAGAAAATCTTCGATATCTAATTCAAAACAAAGAGAGTAATACTTTGCCTTCTCCACATGAGTTTTCATAGTGACCTCTTCTCTCGCTACCTTTGGGATAAACAATAGATCAACAAGACGATAACATCTAGATAGGAGGGTGGCTTGCTCTATGCCCCCTCGTTGCGCGTCTAACGGTGTACTGTTAGAGAAGCAAGTAGGTCAACTTTAGGGTTCAGATTTTAGGAAAAATTAAAAACTTTCCTGAATATGGTCAATGATGTATAGTATTAGCGTGCAAATTTTCAATGTAAAATACCTTATCTTTTTGGCGAAGCATAAATGAAAAATCCCACAAATTTTAGAAGTTTTGAAATTTGCACTTCGCACCACACATAGATCTGCACTTTTTTTCCTGAGTTTAAAATATATGACCCTGTTTGGTAGCAAAGTATTTTGGAAATAATATGGTTTTGCAAAAAATGAAGTTTTAAATACTTTAAGGTGTTCGGCTTCATGAAATACTTTGATTTTATAAACTGTGTTATTACCAAAACTACAATTGTTCTGTCGTATTGACAAAAGATGGCCGAGCTCTTTTTTGCCAAATTGAGAAACAAAAAGCATCGGTGGTTGTGTCCATGAAGTCGCTCTCATAGGGATTAAAATGGAGCGGAAAGTTTCCGACTTTTTCGTGGATAAACATAAACGGAATGAGAATACGGAAACGAAATTTTGCTAAACGGAAATGGAAACAAAAACGGAACAATGTTTTCAGCCGTACTAACATGGAAATGGTGAAAGTACATATGTGCCCCCATGTGTAGTTTTGGTAATTAATGACAATCTTTATGAACTTATGTTTGTATGGAGTTTTACCTATAGAATTTGTCCATAGACAATGCTTGAACCATAGGTTGGCTCCAAGGTTGAAAGAAGAAGAAAGTAATTAAGAAGATCAAGTGTTGACCAAGATTTCAATGAGTGATCTGGAGATTGGTCAAGTGAGAGTTGAGCCTATAGCAAGTGTGTCTTGAAGAATAAAGTTCGAGTGATGTCTCTGATGTACCTTCAATACACCAACATAATGAAGAAAGAAGAAATGATGTGCAAGTTCAAGATGATCCATCTCGAAAAGATCATTTGTTTGAAGCTTGCCATCCTATGATGATCATGGATATGGGAAGATGATATGCTCAAAAGAGAAGCTCTACCATAGTGGAGTATGGGGATCAATTTGCAAGTCTTCACCAAGCTAGCGCAATCAAGAAAGTTGTTATATCTTGAGGTGGACAAGATCGCTATCGTCAAGCTCAAGTGGAATATGCTCAAGGCAAAGGTATGTTCTTGATAGGTTTTCTTTCTTACCCTCATGGTGTTAGTTGGGGAGACCGGTTTATAGGATATATAGTCGTACTATTAAGAGGGGCTCTCGAGTGGGTAACTTGATCATATCCTTCGGAGAGAGCTCAAACCTTTGCATACTTGGCATCATATTTTTTGGTTGTTATTTGGATCTTATCCATGTGAGGTTCTTGATATTGTGGTAATATTCATAACAAGCTCTAGTTCATCGAAAACGGATTTCATATGCATTCTCTATTGCGTTTTCGATATTGGGGGTTTTACTGGTTTGTCTTTTAGAGATTGGTAAAACCTTCCATTATTTGGTTCTTATCCATGAGAGGATTTATATCTTGTGTTAATCTTCATGGCAATCCCAAGTTCATCAAAAACGGATTTCATATGTTGCGTTTTCAATATTGGAGATTTTACCGGTTGTCTTTTATAAACAAGTTAAACCTTTCATCATTTGGTTCTATCCTCCCTTGCTAGACTATGATAGTTCCCTGTATGATCTTGTAGAGATTTTATCCCTCTTTAAAATGAGCCCAAGATCATCAAAATTGGAGTCCGTATGCAAAAGTTATGGGTGTTTTCATATTGCTGTTTCTGTCAGTTTTGCCTTGGCCGAAATGTCCGGGGTGAAAACGCCGGACACTCAGGTATCACGCAGAAATCTCAGTTTTCAGTCATATGGTTGCCATTCTGTATGCCATATAGGAAACCACCTGGCAACTGGCCGGAATGTCCGGCCCGCGCGCTCTAGTGATCCAACAGTTGGATTTTGGAGGACCTATATAAGGGGCCCTTCTACGCCAACGGTTGGATAACCTTTCTTGCAAGTTTTCCCCTCCATTGCTGACCTTCTTGAGCTTGCTATCCCTCAATATCTCCATTCTTGCTATAACCCCACCAATCAATCTCTCCACTAAGTGAAGGGAACATCTTGGGATCTAGATCTTGGAGTCTTTTGTGGATTTCCTCAATTGTTCTTCCTCTCTTATTCCCCCATAAGCTTTTGTAGCTTTGGTGTAATTTGGGAGAGAAGGACTTGAGCACTTCGTGTGTTCTTGCCATTGCATTTGGTGCATCGGTTTGAGTTCTTGGTGAGGATTCGATTGGGTGAAAGGTGAGAAGCTTTTTACTCTTGGGTTTTTGGAACCCTAGATGGTTTGGTTGTATTGTAGGTTTGTGGATTACTTGGGGAATCCAATTAAGTTGTGGATATTTCCCCACGCTTGGTTTTTGGGAGCCTCCAATTGAGTTGTGGAGAATTTCCCCAACCTTGTGAGAGGTTTCGGATTGCCACCGACAAGTGCACTGATAGTGGAAGTGTGGATCGATCCCGTTGGGGTGAGATTCACGGGAGAACAAGGAAGGCCTTTTGTGGCGTTGGTGGTTTGATACCACCCCCCTCCAAAGGAGACGTACTCCATTGTTGGGAGGAACTCGGTAAAACATCGCAGTCCCTGCGTTCCTCGGTTATCTCTATACCCGAGCTCTTACTTATGCACCTTACTTTGTGATAGCCTTCGTTCTTGAAGTCTATATCTTTCTATCACATAGTTGTTTGTCTTGCTTAGAATAAGTTGTTGGTGCACATAGGTGAACCATAGTATAAATAGGTTTTGTGCTTGACAAAGTAAACGCTAGTTTTATTCCGCCTTTGTTAAGCCCATCTCATAATAGTTTTAAACCGCCTATTCACCCCCCTCGAGGCGACATCTATGTCCTTTCAATTGGTATCAGATCCTGGTCTCTCATTTTAGGCTCCACCGCCTTGAGAGTAAAGATGTCAGCTAGGGGATTAGTGCACAATGAAATGTTCATATTCGATGGCACAAATTATGATATATGGAAAACTCATATGCTTATTCATTTTCGGGACATGGACCCAAATTTGGATCAGATTGCAGATATAGGTTTTTCTCCTCCAATGGATTTCCGAAATCTATCTTGTGAGGATGAGAAAAACTTACATCTCGATGCTCAAGCTTCGAATGTGCTTGTTAATGCTTTGAGCTATGTAGTTACTTCTTCAATCATACCTTTTTGGAGCGCTCATGAGTTATAGACAAAACTTCAAGATAAATATGATGTGTCCAACATTATTGAGGATGATTGTATTGCTTCCACTTCCGGCCATGATGATCTCTCATCTTCTTCCACTTCACCAAAGTGTGGCAAGACACAAGGTAATGATATGGTGAGTGGTGATGAATATTGAAATGTTGATAGTAAGCTTACTCTTGATGATCCTTCATCTCTATCTCATTCCAATGCTTCATCTTTGGACTTAAACACGTCTAGAACTATATATGATTTACATGCTAGTGTTGATAGTCCTTTCATATCATGTATGAATTGCCTCAATAGATCACATGATGATATGCTCTCTTTGCCTTGTTGTCATAATATAAATGCTTCTATTTCCTCTAGTTGTTGTGTGTCTAACAATGTAGAGGAAACCAAATATTCTATTGGTAAAGACATGAATTTGAATGGAGCTTCAAGTAATTCTTCATCATCATCATCTCACGGTTCCCACCTATGCCTTATGGCTCGAGACTCAAAGGTAACTCCTACTTTGGAACCCAATACCTCTTGTGATGATGAGGATGAGGATAATGAGGAAAAAGAGATTAATGTTGATGATTTATATGAAAAGGGTGAGATAGTTTATCATGCTCTTGTTAAGGATACTATTGCTTGCTCTAACTCCGTTGAAATCTTGGACTTTGCTATTAAGGGCAAAGAACATATTGATAAGTTAGAAGCACAAATTGAGGATCATGAGAACACCATTGATAAAATGAGCATCCTTGAGCGTGGGTATGCTAATAAAATTGCAAATCTAAATGAAGCTCTTAAAGAGGAACAAACCACTAAGGAATCTCTTGAGGAGGCCTTTTCCCTAGAGCTGTCTAGAGTGAAGGAATCTCATGATAGAGATCTCGAGGTGACAAGTGATCTCAAAAGTAAAAATGATGAGATTCAAGTTGCTTATGCTATACTCCTTGAGGATTTTGAGCACCTCAAAAATGTCTGTAGGGTCATCAAGGGTGAGCTCATCAAACTCACCGAGTCACATGAGCAACTTAAAGCCTCTTACTCAAAAGAGCTTTCGAAGTTGCCCTCGCCTCTTGCAATTAATTATGATGCTTGTGCTACTAACTCTATTTCTTTTGAAGCATCTATTTTGAAGGCGAATGTTGAGATAACGACTCAACTTGCTTTGCTAACTAGCAAGTATGGGATCTTGGAAGAAAGTCATGGTAAGCTATCAAGCTCTCATGAGGATCTTCTAGCATCCCATGCTAGGCTAAAGTTAGCCCATAAGGCTAGCTGTACAAAGGTAACACCTTGTGAGCCTCATGTGGTCTCTAGCACAATATCTATGAATAATGCTATATTTCCATGTTCTAGTCCTTGTAATTTGTCCACTCACTTTATTGCTAAATCTTGTGATGAATTACATTCTTTTCCTTGTTTCTCTAGCAATGAAATTTCTACCTCCTCTAGTGTATGTCATGTCACTAACCATGTAGACGAAATCAAAGAGCTCAAGGCTCAAGTCACTTCTTTGAAGAATGACTTGAAAAGGGTCATGAAGGGAAGACCACACTCAACAAGATCTTGAGTGTGGAAAAATCCCCCAATGACAAGAGTGGGCTTGGATTCAAATCTAATGTCAAGAACAAGTCCACTATCAAGAAGAAGTCCAATATCAACAATAAGAAGAGCCAAGAACAAGTCAAGAATTCAGCCAATATTGTTTGCTTCAAGTGCAAAATTGAAGGGCACCATGTTAGTGTTGAAAATATGCCCTAGAGACAAATAGTAGTAAGGACTATTATCATATTTCATATAGTTTATGATTAAGTTTTATATCATGCTATAACTGTACTGAGTGGAAACATCAATACACGTGTGATATACAAACAAACCAGGGGTTCCCAGTGAAACTCTAGTCACTGGTTCATTGGTCAACAGATGATCATGTTTCCTGATCATGTGGCATTTATGCCAGTTGGAAATGAGGTCATCTCATTCCGAGAATGAGATGATGAACCAATACCCAACCTAAACATCGTGACCCGATCATGTCACAAAGTTCAAGTTACGATGATTAGAAAAGGATCCTCGTAGACTATTCCTTAGACCGTGAGGCTATATCAATCACTGTCTCCTGAGAGTGCTTAGATAGCATCAAACGCCATCTGGTAATATGGTGGTTATAAAGGTGTGTTCAGGTACTTGGAGGAAACCGTAGAGGCAATATATGTCAAGAGCGGGATTTGTCCGTCCATGTGACGGGAAGATACTCAAGGGCCCACTCGAATAAGTTATATCCAATAGTTGCACAACGTGTGATTTGATTACGAGGATATCACTTGTCAGAACGAGTCAAGTAGCATTGTTCAGTAAGGAGATTGAACATGACATGGTGATGTCATTGATCAGATCTTGGGCAATGCAAGTATCGAGTGACAAAGGGAATAAGACACGACTGTCCCAGTTCAAACAACAAAAGATCTTCGTGGAACGCACAGGGGTCACATGGCCATCCAGGTCCCGCTGTCGATCATTGGTGCGGGAGTGTCCCGACCATGTCTAGAGTGTTCCCGAACCATGGGGTATCATGCTTAAGGGCTTGATGATGCTTAGAGAGTGTTAATAGGATCAGTAGAATCACCGAAGAAAAGAAGTGAGAAAACCGGAAGGGTTTTGGTAAGTCCAGAGGATGTCCGGAGTGGAGGTGGAAGGTGTTCCATGGCCATGGAGGTTGAATAATATGTGAATGAATGTTAAATGTTGATTTAATCATTTATTCATAATTCTTTAATAAAGAGAAAATCAATTTAATTGTCAAAGGCTTAATTGGCCAATTCCGGAGGGAGAGGGCCCATTAGGGGAAAGGAGAGAGGGAGAAGGGGCCAAGGGGGAGGCCGGCTGGGCCTAGCCACCCTGCGCGGGGCCCACTAGGTGGCCGGCGGCCACCTCCTCCCCCCTCCTCTCCTTTAGTCCCACCCCAGGACTTTGAGGGAGGGTGTAGCCCCTCCTCCCCCTATATATAGTGGAATATTTGGCCAAGATAAATACACCAATAATCAATAAAGGTCTCCCCACTTTTGGGAGGACCTCTAACTGATATTTTCTCTCTCCCCCCCCTCTCTCTCTCTCTCTCTCTCTCTCTCTCTCTCGTGACCGTGGTCCCAAGTTTGGACTGCGTGAGCAAGAGACATCTTCACCGCGGAGCGCCGTCATGCTGCGGGATTTGGATCCGGGAGCTCTACTTCCGCAACTACTACTGGATCGGGGAAGCGGGAGTCATCGTCAAGCACCGGACGTGTGTAACTCCCCGCGAGGTGTCGCACTTGAGGCACTCAAGTCATTGGAGCCAGAAGGTGTTGGAGATATGCCCAAGAGGCAATAATAAAGTGGTTATTATTATATCTTTATGTTTATGATAAATGTTTACATCCCATGCTATAATTGTATTATTAGGAAACACTAATACATGTGTGTTTTGTAAACATAAAAGAGTCCCTAGTAAGCCTCTTGTTAAACTAGCTTGTTGATTGATTGATGATCATTGTTTCCTGATCATGGACATAAGGATGTGATTAATAACAAGGTTATGTCATTAGGAGAATGATGTGATGGACACACACCCATAGTAAGCGTAGCATAAGATCAAGTCATTAAGTTCGTATTGCTGTAAGCTTTTAAATGCATAGTAACCTGATCCTTCGACCATGAGGTTGTGTTAATCACCACCACCAGATGGGTACTTTGATGACATCAAACACCGCTTCGTAACTGGGTGGTCATAAAGGTGTCATTGGGTATTCTGAAAGTATGTGTTGAAGCGCATGGACCAAGATTGGGATTTGTCCATCCATATGACGGATAGATATGCTCTGAACCCTCTCGGTGGAATGTCATCCAGTTAGCTTGCAAGCATGTGACTGGGTCACAAGGGATGACATATCACGGAACGAGTAAAGAGTACTTATCAGTAACGAGGTAGAACTAAGTATGGAGATACTGACGATCAAACCTCGGATAAGTATAGTATCGCAAGACAAAGGGAATTGGTTTCGTATGTAAATGGTTCAATCGATCACGAAGTCATTGTTGAGTATGTGGGAGCCATTATGGATCTCCAGGTCCCGCTGATGGTTATTGATAGGAGATGTGTCTCTATCATGTCTACATATTCACGAACCGTAGGGTGACACACTTAAGGTTCGAAGTTGTTTTAAGTAGATATGGAATGTGCGTTGGAGACCGAATGTTGTTCGGAGTCTCGGATTGGATTCGGGACATCACGAGGAGATCCGGAATGGTCCGGAGAATAAGATTCATATATAGGGGATCATTTTCTGAGTTAGGAAATGTTCCGGAGTGTTTGTATGAGGATTCTAGAAGGTTTCGGAATGTTCCGGAAGGTTCTAGAAGATATCTTGGAGTTTGCTTGAAAATCAAGATAGGGATCAAAGGAGTCCTGGTGGGTCAAGACACGGATTCGTGGGGGAGGAGGACTCCTCCCCCCTTCCCAATCCGCCGGACATAGGAGGAAGGGGAGTCCTACAAGGACTCCCCCTCCCATGGCGCCTCAACCCCCTTTAAATAGAAGGGAGGGGGCGCCCCCTCCAAGCCTGCTCTCATAACTCCAATCTCTGCCGCCTCTCTCCTCCACCTATCTTCTGCACAGGCATAGGCGAAGCCCTGCAGAATTCTCTACTCCACCACCACCACCACGCCGTCGTGCTGCTGGGATTCCGTGGAGAAGATCTACTACCTCCGCTGCTCGCTGGAACGAGGAGAGGAAGGTCTGCTTCGACTCCGCACGTGTGACCGACTGCGGAAGCGCAGCCAGAACGCGGCGCCGGAAGGATCGTCCACTTGACCGACTGCGGAAGCGCTGCCGGAACGCGACGCCGGAAGGATCGTCCATACGATCTTGAGATCGGCAAGTGATCGACTACATCAACCACGAGATCTAATCTCGTTAACGGTTTCGGATCTACGAGGGTTAGTTCCTATCTATCTCGTTGCTCATGTCTAATAGATTAGATCTTGGCTTTTATCTAGATTAGATCTAGGTTTTGTTCGTTCTTGCGGTAGAAATTTTTTGTTTTCCATGCTACGAACCCATCAGTGGTATTAGAGCCGTATCTATGCGTAGATCTGTTGCACGAGTAGAACACAATGTTTTTGTGGGCGTTGATGCTTTTGTTGTCGGTGTCTTACCGTGTACTTTGCATCTTGCGGCATGGTGGGATGAAGCAGCTCGGGCTAACATTACATGTCATCGCACATGAGACTTGCTCCACGCTTGACGTGCAACTTGCTTTGCACAAGTGGCTTTGCGGGTGTCTGTCTCTCCCACCATAGTTAAGATTCAATTTACAATGAGCATCTAACAACACTTGTATCAACGTTGTGGTTCTTGTTCGTAGGTAAGATCAGTCTTATGCGAAAGCCCCAAACCGCGTAAAATATGCAAAGAAAATTAGAGGCGTCTAACTTGTTTTTGCAGGGGTTTTGTGATGTGATATGGCCATCATGTGATTGTGATTATATTTGATGTATGCAATGATTCTTGTTGTAATATGGCAACCGGCAGGAGCCTAATGGTTGTCTTTAATTCTGTTAAGACCTGCGTGTCTATTCATCTTGTAATAGCTTTATTCCAAGTAGTTGTAATAGTTTCTAGTGATGATGGACAACCATGAAGCAGCGCCACGGACCTTGACGCCATGCTGGTGATGATGGAGATCTTGTCCGTGCTTTGGAGATGGAGATCAAAGGCACAAGAAGAAAGGCCATATCATATCACATATTATGAATTGCCTGTGATGTTAATCCTTTATGTATCTTGTATTGCTTAGATCGCGACGGTAGCATTATAAGATGATCCCTCTCACTAAATTTCAAGTAATAAAGTGTTCGTCCTTAGTTGGCACCGTTGCTAAGACTCATCGTTTCGAAGCATCTCGTGATGATCGGGTGTGATAGACTCTACGTATGCATACAACGGGTGCAAGCCAGATTTGCACATGCGGAAACTAAGGTTAACCTTGACGAGCCTAGCATGTACAGACATGGTCTCGAAACACGGAATACCGAAAGGTAAAGCACGAGTCATATGGATGATATGATGAACATGTTGATTGTTCGCCTTTAAAGCTACATCATCTCACGTGATGATCGGACTTGGTGTAGTGGATTTGGTTCGTGTAATCACTAAAACAACTCGAGGGATGTTGTTTTGAGTGGGAGTTCATTTGTAATTTGGATTAGTCGAACTCAATTTATCATAAACACAATCAAAGTGAATTTGCATAGTTTGTTGTAGTCATTGGCATCCGTTTACCACCTTACGCTTAGTTATAGTTGAGATAGTGGAACTATAGAAATTCTGGATATTTACTTTACGAACTGGTATCGTATTGTTTTGAATGTCAATTTAAAGTTTATAAGTCCTATTGCAAACTTTCAGCAAACTCTATTTACTCCATGAAGTTTAATAAGTAGTATTAAATCAAGAGTAAGAATTCCAATGTTAGTATCTAAAGTATCATGTTTGCCTCCATGATTATTGATATTCAAAAGATTGTTTTTAATATCAAGTTTATCTAAGAGATGAAAGCAATGTTTCAGAAACCATCATATGTGAAAGGTATTGCGATATCTAAAATAATGTGTTGGTTACAACATGATAGAGTATACGTCCTCATATTTGATGAGAATTTGTGAAGGTTGGAGATGCTAGTCGTCCTAATCCTCCAAAGGTTTTGAAAAAGAAACATTATACTCGCAATTCACCTTTATAAGCTATAGCAGCTTGATCATGAAAGTTGTCATGATAAGGATGAATAGAAGATGTAAGTAAAATGTTTACTGCACTAAAAGATTACTAAAGAATGAATTTTTGAAAGAACACCAAACATTTGATGATGGTGATCCACCTCAAAGTGCAAGTACAAAGGTATTAGTAGTTGACTATATACGCTTTGTACCATGTGTCATGTTGATGACACCACTATTGATGTTGATTGATTTTTTTTTAAAAGAAAAGGAATTGCTGAAAGAGAATCTATAAAATATTTGGCAGAAAAATAAAAGGTTGGAGATGTCCAACTTAGGCATATAGAAGATATACATGTTATGGTTGTATTCCTTGCTTGTTAAACAATATGGTTCTCCGGTATTGGATACCGAATTGGTTGATATGAAGTGTCATACAGGACAACACAATTCATGAACTACAATGGCCTAAGTAACTAGCAAGAGAATGAGTGATGATGTTCATCGAGAACAAATAAAGTGTTATTGCGTTTTTTGTTGTCATCAAACCTAGCCTTCATGATTTGTTTGAATAATTGTTATTTTGTTCCGGTATTACGAGAACAATGGTTGTTCAAATAATAACCGTATTCCATAAAGGATGGATGAACTTTTACAAGTCTAGTGGGAGAAATCACATCCATAAACACTATTGCTAAAATGTCGCAAGAACAAATGATTGAAAGATCACTTGCAAAGTGACATCGCCGTTTAAATTATATTGAAAGGAACACATGAAGAAACTCCATGTTGATGGATTTTTGGAGTCTTTGATTTTGATCAAATGACGCTTGTGATACTTTCCTGGAGATAATTAAAACACCGTTCGTAGGCCAAAAGAGGAACGGACGACTAACTGATTGGAATTTGTACATATTGATGTATATAGTCCATTATGTGTAGTCGTGGGCGATGGATTTCAACTTCATATGCTTTCTCCGAAGATTTGAGTGAGTATATGTATATACTTACTCAATAAGGAAGAAGTATGAAACATTTGAAAAATGTTCAAAGCCTTTCAAGATGAAGTGGAAAATCATTGTAACAAGAAAATAAAGAGTTTATGATTCGATCATAAAGAAAGATGTTTGAGTTACAAGTTTAGAAAAACACCTAAGATTTGAGGAATCGTTCCATGGATTTGCATTTCCCAAAACACCATAGGAATATGGAGTGTTCAAGATATGTAATGCAACCTTGTTTGACATGGTAAGATCAAAGGTGTCATTTAAAAAAGTGCCATTATATATTAAAGATTAAAGCTTTAGTGACTACCGCTTTTACACTGAAAAGAGCTCCATCGTGATCCGTTGAAATGACACCATATAAGTCATGGTTTGGGATAAAACCCGAATTGTCTTTTCTTAAATTTTGGTATGCTATGCATAAGTAAAATGTTTACAACCAAAGTCGGATAAGCACGTCTTTGTAGGTTATTCCAAAGAATTTGTTGGGAATTTCTCCATAACACCGAGGACAAAAGAGTCTGTTACTTGGAACGTCAAGTTTCTTGAGAAGGAATTTTTCGTGAAAAGTTAAGTGGGAGGACAATAGAACTTTGATAAGGTTGTTGAACCTTAGCTATATGTGCTAAGTAGCGCAGCGCCGGAAAGTGTCCCGGTGACGGCCACAATGCTCATGGCTCTCGTGATTACAAAAGGTGTGATCTCGGAGATTAGAGTTCCTATAGAACCGTGTGGGTCGGTAAGAATCAAATAGTAACATTTGATAAGCAAGCCATTATTGTTTTGACAATGATGAACCGACTACATGCAAAGAAGCGATGATGGGCCCTGACTCCATAAAATGACTAGAAGTCATGGAATCCGTGATAGTATCCATACACGAGAAATCAAGTTTATGAACTTAGAAGACCCTCCGGAAAGGCGTGAAGCCTATCGGTCGTGTTTGGATCTATAAAGAAATAGACATGGATATTTCAAATCTATGAAATAGTCGACATGTCGGAAAGAGTTTACGACAATGTTCAAGGAATTGACTATGATAAGATTTGATCTTTCATAGCGATATTTAGTCTGGACAGATTAATGTAGCAACCACTACATATATTTTGGTATATGGTAGTTGAACAAACAAAACAAGTTCTTCTAACAGAATGGTTACCTAGGACGTGTAAATGACACGATCCAAAGGGTTTTGTTAATTCAAAGGATGCTAAAAGAGTATACAAAACTTCAATGGTTGAAGTAAGCATATCGGAGTTGGAATCTTCACCATGATGAAACTGTTAAAAGAGTTTAAATTCATCGGAGATGATGAAGATGCTTGCATTTGCAAGAAATTAAGTGGGAGCGCTAAGACATATTTCTAATACATTATGTAGAGGACATATTGTTGATTGGAAATGATGTATCTGGTATTGACACAGATTAAGAATTTCATTTTGATGAAAGACTTAGGCATAACCCAAGAATTAGGCATCAATGTCTGTATGGATAGATTGAGGCGCTAATATGGTTTTGCCGAATGTACATAGATAAGACGTTGAATGAGTTCAATATGGAAACAACAAGAAAGGTTCTTGACGCATGGAAAGGACTGAATCAAGATTCGAGTGTGTTGACACGAGATTCAAGTGTTTTGACACTTGGTGAAATCACAAGAATATTTTGATCAATCATTCTTTGAGATGTACAAATCCAGATATGTCCTATGCTCTAAATGTTATGAGCATATACCAGAATGATTCATAAGATGATCATTGTACAATAGTAAAGATATTCTTATGAGTGTTGGAAGAACTAAGAATATACCATGTATAAGTGACAAATAGTTAAAGGTAGTTCATTGTAAAGCGTTACATTGATACTAATTTTGTCACAAGATACAAATTAAATTTATCTCAATTTAAACTATGGGTGGCACAATGTAATGGAAAGGAAGTTCCATAACGGATTTGGTTGAGTACCAAAGTTAAAACATTGTAACAGATACTACAACAAAAGGCTAAGTATATGACTACTATTGTAGCAGCAAAGGAGGGCATTTGTGTTAAGTAGTTTGTTATCAAACTAGGTGTGGTTCAAAGTGGGCTAATACTATGAAGATATATTGTGTGACAATAATATCAACATATTTTGAGCCGAAGGAACTAAAGGTCTTACCAAAGGACCAAATTTATACAATGCCATCTCATTGGAGAATGAGTAATGCGTAGAGACGCAAGGACATGCAAATACACACGGACCTGGAAGTGTCAGATCCGAAGATTATGTTTACCACTAGCAATAGTGTCTATACAACACCAGAAAGCCATAAGTGTTGAATGCACAAGTTTTTAACTAGATTATTGACTCTAGTGCAAGTGGGAGACAGTTGGAGATATGCCCAAGAGGCAATAATAAAGTGGTTATTATTATATCTTTATGTTTATGATAAATGTTTACATCCCATGCTATAATTGTATTATTAGGAAACACTAATACATGTGTGTTTTGTAAACATAAAAGAGTCCCTAGTAAGCCTCTTGTTAAACTAGCTTGTTGATTGATTGATGATCATGGTTTCCTGATCATGGACATAAGGATGTGATTAATAACAAGGTTATGTCATTAGGAGAATGATGTGATGGACACACACCCATAGTAAGCGTAGCATAAGATCAAGTCATTAAGTTCGTATTGCTGTAAGCTTTTAAATGCATAGTAACCTGATCCTTCGACCATGAGGTTGTGTTAATCACCATCACCAGATGGGTACTTTGATGACATCAAACACCGCTTCGTAACTGGGTAGTCATAAAGGTGTCATTGGGTATTCTGAAAGTATGTGTTGAAGCGCATGGACCACGATTGGGATTTGTCCATCCATATGACGGATAGATATGCTCTGAACCCTCTCGGTGGAATGTCATCCAGTTAGCTTGCAAGCATGTGACTGGGTCACAAGGGATGACATATCACGGAACGAGTAAAGAGTACTTATCAGTAACGAGGTAGAACTAAGTATGGAGATACTGACGATCAAACCTCGGATAAGTATAGTATCGCAAGACAAAGGGAATTGGTTTCGTATGTAAATGGTTCAATCGATCACGAAGTCATCGTTGAGTATGTGGGAGCCATTATGGATCTCCAGGTCCCGCTGATGGTTATTGATAGGAGATGTGTCTCTATCATGTCTACATATTCACGAACCGTAGGGTGACACACTTAAGGTTCGAAGTTGTTTTAAGTAGATATGGAATGTGCGTTGGAGACCGAATGTTGTTCGGAGTCTCGGATTGGATTCGGGACGTCACGAGGAGATCCGGAATGGTCCGGAGAATAAGATTCATATATAGGGGATCATTTTCTGAGTTAGGAAATGTTCCGGAGTGTTTGTATGAGGATTCTAGAAGGTTTTGGAATGTTCCGGAAGGTTCTAGAAGATATCTTGGAGTTTGCTTGAAAATCAAGATAGGGATCAAAGGAGTCCTCGTGGGTCAAGACACGGATTCGTGGGGAAGGAGGACTCCTCCCTCCTTCCCAATCCGCCAGCCATAGGAGGAAGGGGAGTCCTACAAGGACTCCCCCTCCCATGGCGCCTCAACCCCCTTTAAATAGAAGGGAGGGGGCGCCCCCTCCAAGCCCGCTCTCATAACTCCAATCTCTGCCACCTCTCTCCTCCACCTATCTTCTGCACAGGCATAGGCAAAGCCCTGCAGAATTCTCTACTCCACCACCACCACCACGCCGTCGTGCTGCTGGGATTCCGTGGAGAAGATCTACTACCTCCGCTGCTCGCTGGAACGGGGAGAGGAAGGTCTGCTTCGACTCCGCATGTGTGACCGACTGCAGAAGCGCTGCCGAAACGCGGCGCCGGAAGGATCGTCCACTTGACCGACTGCGGAAGCGCTGCCGGAACGCGACGCCGGAAGGATCGTCCACACGATCTTGAGATCGGCAAGTGATCGACTACATCAACCACGAGATCTAATCTCGTTAACGCTTTCGGATCTACGAGGGTATCCTATCTATCTCGTTGCTCATGTCTAATAGATTAGATCTTGGCTTTTATCTAGATTAGATCTAGGTTTTTTTCGTTCTTGCGGTAGAAATTTTTTGTTTTCCATGCTATGAACCCATCAGAAGGAGCGTAAGGACTTCATCACGACCTTGAGGTCGGCTTCGGCTCGTCTACATCCACCACGCTCTCCTGAGCGTTGACAACGCTTTTCGGTCTTCAAGGGTAAGTTCGCGAAAATCCCCTCCCGTTACTATATTACTAATAGATAGGTCCTGGCAGCTTCAGGGGTTTAGGGGCGTAGGGTAAAATTTTATTGTTTTTATACGCTGAATCCCTACAGTTAGATCTTGCCCTTTGAAGAAGAAGCCTCTTGGTGAGAAGAAAATAGGGAAGCGACATCTAGTTCAACTTCATGGCCTATCTCAAGTTGGAGAAAGGCCACTTCCCAAGAAGATTGAAGCTAATGCTCCCATTGTGGAGAAATCAAGTGAAAAGAATGGGAAGAGAAGAACTTGCTACATTTGCCACGAGAAAGGGCACATTTCTTCCTCATGCACCATTGGTAGCTCCTCATCCAATCCTACCATGATTTATGATGCTTATTCTCTTCATAAGGATGAGGTTTTGGTAATGTGTTTGCCAAATTTGTTGGTGCCCAATGTGGTGTCAAGAAAAGAACCATTTGGATTGCCAAGCCTGTTGTGACTAACTTTTTAGGACCCAACTTGGTTGGGGACCAACAAGCCAAAAATTGATCAATAGGTGATTTTAGAGGGCATTGGAGACTTGGCTACATCATGAAGAATTAAGGGGACTTCAATTATATTCTCTCAAGCCAAGTCATTTAGTTTATCATATCTCTATCTTATATCCATTGCTCCTCCTTGCGGTAACATGTTCTCAACTCATTTACATTGAAAGTTACTTGCCCCTTGTGCATGTGTTGGTTTTGTACCTTTCATGTTTTTGTATATGTTGTGCTTGCCACTTACTTATATTGAGTTATCAAGTTTATTTGGGTATGTTTGGTGGCACACCATGTTCGTATGTATCTTGTGTTGGAGCCTTTCTTGTATATGTTTGGTATCTTATTTGGCTCTTGTGAGAGATTAATGGACTATCCCATTTTTAGGGAGTGTTATGCTTGGGCACTCTACAATCCTAAAAATGTGTGTACATGAGGAATACCACCTAGTATTAATAGTGCAATATTATCTAGTCTCTATGTGGTATGTTTCTCATGAGAAATTCAGGTCCTATAATGTCCATTAATTATCTCTATTTGGATATGTTTACCTCGAGTTGATATTTATGGTTTATCGCATTATGGGGGAGTCATATGCTTAGTGCATATTACAATCCTAGAAAATGTGAATATTCGAGGTTGTGTCACTTAGAATTGATATTGATAATTATCTAGCTCCTATGTGGCACGTTAGCTCAAACAAGTTCTTTTCGGTATAATGTTTATTCCTTATATTTTGGATCTTGTTTGCAAGAGATTTCTTTGGCATGAGTTTCATCATATATAAATTCATATATCTAAGTTGGCAAGAATTTTGCCTCTATTTATTCTAATCATTGCTTTGCATTATTGGTTAACTAGTTGAAACCCTCAAGGATCTCTTTCATGTCTTGGTTTTTAATTCCTATCTTTTGACTTTTTGTTTCCCTTTGTGTATATAATCTTGGATATATTTTCTATCTACCACCAGGAAATATTTGCAAGTCCCTTGTCCTTGTACAATCGGCAATTATATGTGGTAGATCTTATTGGCCATTTTCACATTGACTTTTGCTTTATTTTCCTTATCTCTTGCCAAGAATTTCTTGTGCTTTGTCTGCCATGTCTTCCTCGACTCTTGTGGATCTTTCTTTGTCTTGAAATCATTTAGTTCTCTAGTTGATGTAGGTAGGGATGATGATCCCATGCGTGTGCATTTTGTATTCAAATGCAAAATCTTAAATAATGCACTAATCATGGGGGAGTTCTCCTATATTATTCAGAACACTCATTTTATGCTTCTTCATGATATGATTTGATCCATACCATGTTTTATGCCTTTGGAATATAAATGTTTTCTTTGCTACTTTGTGCCATTCTTGAAAAATGTTGAGAGTTTGGTTTAATTGTTGGAACCTTGCTCTTTTTGGGAGTTGGCTTTGTCTCATTCCTTGTTTCGTGTTTTGACCTTTTAGAATGAGATAAATCCTTGAGCAATTGTATTTATTCATCCATTTTGCTTTTTGGCTTTTTCCTCGTTCATTTGTTGAACTTGGGGTCTATTATGTGTTGATTTGGTCCTTGATACAATTTGGACACCTTTTGTTGTGTCACACTCTTGTGTGTACCATCTTGGTTTACTTTGTGTTTTTGTTCAAATTATATCTCCTTGTTGGTTCTTGAAAGCCTTGTGCAAGCATATTTACTACATGTTTATATTATGGTATGCTTGCTTTCTTTGATCCAATATATAAGGGAAACTCCACCAAATCCCATCAGCTAAGTTGTGCATGAAATTCAATTTCATATCAATATGCACATATTTATGTGGAGTCTCCTATGTATTGTAGTTTATCTAACTACTTTGGACCCAATGTTCTTTGGGACCATTGTGTACTTGAATGTGTTATAGGTACATTGGAGATTCATTGGATTCTTGTCACAATAATAAGATGATGTGGGGACTAAATGATAATTGGAAGCAAGCTAGGATGATCAACAAACTCATATCTACTTCATCCTACCAATGGTATCTCGATAACAAGTATCCCTCTCATGCATACTTTTCTAGCATCCAAAATTTGTGGTTGCATCATGGCATGATTTCCTTCAGTTGCTTTTATTGTGGTTCTTGCAAGATTATAGTGTATCATCCTTATTTTTATATGAGTAAGATGAGATGAATACATATTTTGGGGAGTATATAAAAATCATGTCTATGATTCACCAATCCCACATATGCCAATCTAGCAATTCTATTACCAATTATTTCCTCAGTTTCTCTCATGTACTATATGGATGAATTTGCAAGGTTTATTTGTTCTTTATGATACTTGTTGCCTTTCGCAATGCATTCCAACTATATCTTGTTCCCTTGTGATAGTTGTGATGTATTCGTTGGTGTTTGAAGGTCATTGATGTTCAATAAGTTAAATTTGAGCCTTTGGCCATGCTTTCTAGCAAAAATCTTATTGGCATTATCTATGACTTTCGTTTGGATATCTTATTCATTCTTGAGTATCCATTTTGTGTGTACATGTTTCTTTGTGGATTTATATCTTGGTGATTGGTGTCTACCTAGAAACTTATACACATGATTATGGCTAAATCTCTAGTTGATATCCTTTTGCTGTGGAGTCTACACCTTGTGCCCCCTTTTATTCTTTAGTGGCTCCAAAAGTTTTGCTTTGAGTGCTTGAACTTTTCATTTGCATATTTTGGCACTCATTGGTGTTAAGAAAGTTGATCTCTCATGCCATTGTGTTTTTATGTAACTTTGGGGGAGCAAGGATACCATATTTATGCACTTTGCATTCAAAGCAATTATTATATTTGGTGCATAAACCTTGGGGAGCTTTCCTAATTTACCTAAGAACACACATTTGCCTTCTTGTTCTTGTTTGGTGTTTTGTTTGATTATGGGGAGTTAGGATTCCATAATTGTGCACTTTGTTGTGCATGAACCTTGGGGAGCTTCCTATTTTCATCTAATTACCCATTTGCTCTCATCATAATATCTTCTCTCTTGCTTGTGCTCGTGGTTTAAATGATATAGAGGGAATGATGATGCCATGTTTGTGCATATTGTATTCAAACGCAAATTATAATTTGTGCACAAACCTTGGGGAGTCTCCTAATATTATTTAGATCACTCTATTTTCAACCTTATCTAATATCTATCATTCTTTTGGTATCTTCCTTTTGTGAAGTGCTTCTTTCGATCTTTTGATTGCCTACTTCATTCATTGATGCTTCTTTACCATTTTATTTCTTTGCAATCTTTGGATCCTCAGTTTAGTTTGATTTCCTCATGGTATTCGTCATTGGATACGTGCATTTGATTCCACTCATATTATGAGAAATGCACACCATATGGAGGAACTCTCACTAAATTGGCCTTCTAAAGTTTTCACCCATTTCAGCAATCGATGCCAATGGGGTAGAAGTTTTAGAGGGTTTTAGGGAATTTGGTTGTGTGTTTTGAGTTTTGTACTTAAACACTTGCCTTGTGTGCTTTGCATCTTAGTGTGTTGCATGACATCTTGAATATATCGAGGAAACTCCACCACCGATAATGGTTGGCAATATATGCAATGAAATTCAAGTTCATCCACACGTGCATAGATTGTGGAGGAGTTTGATCTATATTGTGGTTGTCCTAACATCAAATACTTGTGTAGTATTTGACATTAGCACAATGATTTGTTCGGTTAATTCCTTATATAAACCCTCTCAAAGGGATTGTCATCAATTACCAAAATGGGGGAGATTGAAAGTGCATGTGTGCCCCAATGTGTGGTTTTGGTAATTAATGATAATCTTTATGGACTTATGTTTGTATTTAGTTTTACCTGTAGGATTTGTCCATAGGCAATGCTTGAACCATATGTTGGCTTCAAGGTTGGGAGAAGAAGAAAATAATTAAGAAGATCAAGTGTTGACCAAGGTTTCAATGAGTGATCTAGAGATTGGTCAAGTGAGAGTTGAGCCTATAGTAAGTGTGTCTTGAAGAATAAAGTTGGAGTGATATCTCTTATGTACCTTCAAGACACCAACATAATGAAGAAAGAAGAAATGATGTGCAAGTTCAAGATGAGCCATCTCGAAGAGATCATTTGCTTGAAGCTTGCCATCCTATGGTGATCATGGATATGGGAAGATGATATGCCCAAAAGAGAAGCTCTACCATAGTGGAGTATGAGGAGCAATTTGCAAGTCTTCACCAAGCTAGCGCAATCAAGAAAGGTGTTCCATCTTGAGGTCGACAAGATCGCTATCGTCAAGCTCAAGTGGAATATGCTCAAGGCAAAGGTATGTTCTTGATAGGGTTTCTTTCTTACTGGTCTAATAGTGTTAGTTGGAGAGACCGGTTTATAGGATAGATAGCCATACTATTAAGAGGGGCTCTCGAGTGAGTAACTTGATCATATCCTTCGGAGAGAGCTCAAACCTTTGCATACTTGACATCATATTTCTTGGTTGTTATTTGGATCTTATCCATGTGAGGTTCTTGAGATTGTGGTAATATTCATAACAAGCTCTAGTTCATCGAAAATGGATTTCATATGCATTCTCTATTGCATTTTCGATATTGGAGGTTTTACCGGTTTGTCTTTTAGAGATTGGTAAAACCTTCCATTATTTGGTTTTTATCCATGAGAGTATTTAGATCTTGTGTTAATCTTCATGAGAAGCCCAAGTTCATCGAAAACGGACTTCATATGCATTCTCTATGGCGTTTTTGATATTGGAGGTTTTACCGGTTGTCTTTTATAGACAGGTTAAACCTTTCATCATTTGTTTCTATCCTCCCTTGCTGGACTATGATGGTTCCCTAAATGATCTTGTAGAGATTTTTTCCTCTTTAAAATGAGCCTAAGATCATCAAAATCGTAGTCCGAGTGCAAAAGTTATGGGTGTTTTTCGTATTGCTGTTTCTGTCAGTTTTGCCCTGGCCGAAATGTCCGAGGTGAAAACGCTGGACACTCTGGTATCGCGCATAAATCTCAGTTTTCAGTCGTATGGTTACCATTCTCTATGTCATATCGGAAACCACCCGGAAACTGGCCGGAATGTTCGGCCCGCACGCTCTAGTGCTCCAACGGTTGGATTTTGGAGGACCTATATAAGGGGCCCTTCTTCCCCAATGGTTGGATAACCTTTCTTGCAAGTTTTCCCCTCCATTGCTGACCTTCTTGAGCTTGCTATCCCTCAATCCCTCCATTAATTTGTGCATATTCTTGAGGGATTTGAAAGAGGAGATCTAGATCTACAACCCCACCAATCAATCTCTCCTCTAAGTGAGGGGAATATCTTGGGATCTAGATCTTGGAGTCTTTTATGGATTTCCTCCATTGTTCTTCCTCTCTTATTTCCCCATAAACTTTTGTAGCTTTGGTGGAATTTGGGAGAGAAGGACTTGAGCACTTTGTGTGTTCTTGCCATTGCATTTAGTGCATTGGTTTGAGTTCTCGGTGAGGATTCGATTGGGTGAAAGGTGAGAAGCTTTTTACTCTTGGGTTCTTGGAACCATAGACAATTTGGTTGTATTACAGGTTTGTGGATTATTTGGGGCCTCCAATTAAGTTGTGGACATTTCTCCAAGCTTGTTTGTTGGGAGCCTCCAATTGAGTTGTGGAGAAGTGCCCCAACCTTGTGAGAGATTTCGGATTGCCACCGACAAGTGCAACGATAGTGGAAGTGTGGATCGATCCCATTGGGGTGAGATTCACCGGAGAACAAGGGAGACCTTTTGTGGCGTTGGTGGTTTGGTACCACCCTCTCTCCAAACGAGACGTAATCCATTGTTGGGAGGAACTTGGTAAAACATCGCCGTCCCTGTGTGTCTCGGTTATCTCTATACCCGAGCTCTTACTTATACACCTTATTTTGTGATAGCCTTCGTGCTTGAAGTCTATATCTTGCTATCACATAGGTGCTTGTCTTGCTTACCATAAGTTGTTGGTGCACATAGGTGAACCATAGTATAAATAGGTTTTGTGCTTGACAAAGTAAATGCTAGTTTTTTTCTGCCTTTGTTAAGCCCATCTCGTAAAAGTTTTAAACCGCCTATTCACCCTCCCCCCTCTAGATGACATATGTGTGCTTTCAAACGGAATTTATGTTTCCGACTAATTTGAATTTATGTTTTAGGTTCGATATACATTGTCAAATCCAACAGGACAATTACATTACCTTGTTAAGACAAAAAAATTAAAGCCTCAAATCCCAAAACCGGTAACCACATGATCCCTTCGTGCATTCAAGGACGCTTCCACGATTTTCCCTTTCCCTTATTAACTTGTAAACCGAGTATCGTGCTAGAATTAAGGAAAAAAATTCTTAGTTTGCTTGAATTTTTGAGATTTTTTGCTTTATTGAAGGGTTCTCTTGGTTCTGGGTAATATTTGCATCACTCCACGACCGTACCGTGTTTGATCCGTATCTGTTTTCGATAATATATTCTTCCTTTTTTAGGGTTTCTATATTCGTTTCCGTTTCCGCAAAAATATACGAAATTAAATATAGCACCACTTAGTTCCATCCGTTTACGCTCCATTTTTATCGCTCGCATACGGAGCACATCTCCTGTGGCTATGGTTTTTTTTTGCGTGGAAGGAAATATATTAAACAGCTATAGGGTTACAATCATTGTTTATGGCGTCAGTAATTTCCACGCGGAAATTTCTAAGCCAAACTGCAGTACGGTGCTTCACCCTACTAAGCTTTGCAAGCTCATGGCTAGCCTGATTTGCATCTCTACTAATCTTAACTAAGCTAGTGCCCCTTTCCTTCAGTAAGGCACGGATGGCGGTAATCCTGAATGCGTAGACGGAAGTATTCGGAGTATTTTCCTTGACCAGCTCGATCGCTTTGGCGCAGTCTGTTTCAGCGGAGAACGGTAGAGTTGTCCAATGCAGTGCCAGCTTTAGCCCTTCCTCTATTGCTAACAGCTCCGCCTCAGTGGCATCTCGGCATTGTTACCGGGTTCCTGCATGCCACAAAGATCACCTCACCTGTATGTTCTCGCAGAACCATACCCGCCCATGCTTCTCCATTTCTGATGTATGAACCATCCGTGTTGAGCTTAGCATGGCCAGGGTCTGGTGGCGCCCAGGCCTCTTTTGGTTTCTTGTTTACCTCACCGAAACGGTGGTCTTGTTTAAAGCCGTTATCAGTGTCCAGCACCATCTTGCCCTTCACTGTGTCTGCAGCAGGGAATTGTTTGATGATTAGCAGGGAGTTGAGGTAGCTTACCAGGAAGCGGCGAGACCCCTCGATAGTTGGGCATGGTTTTTCATGTGTCATTTCATTATGGTTGTGCCAGACTCGCCATACTAACAACAGTGTACATACCCTCTGATTTACTGACAGAACTGAGAGCAGCTGTAGAAGCCACTCCTGACCTGTGTGCTTGAGCTGATCATCCGACGGTAGGGACCATACTTCTCGCATGGCCATCCATAAGTTGCGGGCATGTGGGCATTTTACAAGTGCATGGAAAGAGTCCTCTTCCTCCAGGCCGCAGATGGGGCAGGAGTCAGATTTGGAAATGCATCTCTTCTTCAGGTTTGAGCGTGTGGCGATGGCGTTCTTGCTTGATTTTCCAGGCTAGCATTTTGACCTTTGGCGGCACCGGGCAGCTCCTTATCATTTTCCAGCATGGTCTCTCCCTATCCGGATTTGTGCTCGATGCGCCGCGATCCTGTTCCTGCATGTGCATCTTTAGCGCCAGGCGATATGCGCTTTTTACAGAGAACATACCTCGTTTATCTGGGTGGCACGCCAGGAAATCGTCCTCGTTTCTAGTAGAAGTACAGATTTTCATGATCTCCTCCCGGTCCTCACTGTTAAAATTGTGCTGCAGCCTCTGTACATTCCACGTTCCATCGGCTAGAAGGAAGTCTGAGACCCACATGTACCTGCACCGCCCCTGGTTCGTGCTCGGGGAATGGTTGTAGTCTCGTGGAATCCAGGGGTCGCGCCATACACGGATGGTAGAGCCGTTTCCAACACGCCAGATTAGGCCCCGTTTGAGCAATTCCAACCCATACTCGATCGCCCGCCACGTAGAGGAACCATTCCCTGAAAAAACTGTATCCGTGAGGGTACCATTGGGGTAGTACTTAGCTTTTAAGGTCTGAGCACAGAGCGTTTGGGGGAATTGGATTAATCTCCGAGCTTGCTGAGCGAGCAAGGCTTGGTTAAATAGCCTCATGTCTCGGAATCCAACGCCTCCATGGATTTTAGGTCGAAGCGATATGTCCCATCCTATCCAATGTGTTTTCCTTTGACCATTTTCTGCACCCCACCAATAACGTCTAATCATCTTCATTAATTCATCGCATAAACCTAGAGGCAACTTAAAAACGCTCATGACGTAAACCGGTAGCGCTTGCGCCACAGCCTTAATCAGGACCTCTTTTGCAGCTTGAGATTTGTGGTTGTCATCCCACTCCACAAGGCACTTGGCTAGCTTCGCTTGGAGACTCTGAAATTTATCCTTGGTCATGCGACCGTCTGGAGTTGGGAGCCCAAGATATTTTGCCTCAAAAGATTCCTGCGTAACATGGAGCACATTCTTTACCTCATTCCTTACAGCCTCCGGGCACGCACTGCCAAACATGATGGAACATTTACTCGGGTTCACTAATTGTCCTGTGCTTGAGGCATAGTTGTCCATAACCTGCCTAATTTTCAAGGCCTGGTGTGTTTGTGCTTGGAAGAAAAGTAGGCTATCATCTGCAAATAAGAGGTGTGAGACGCCAGGGGCGCGCCTGCATATCTTGAGGGGGACAATAGTATTGGAATTAACCTCCTTTTGTAGCAAAGTGGAAAGGCCATCCGCTACAAATAAAAACAGGAAAGGGGATAGGGGATCACCTTGTCGGAGGCCCCGAGAAGGCGAAAATGACTCAAGGAGGGTACCATTGAATTTTACCTTGTATCTCACCGAGGTGACACATGACATTATTAAGTCAACCCACCGGCGAGAGAACCCCAACCTTTCCATCACTTTCTTTAGAAAGTCCCAATCCACCTTGTCGTATGCTTTCGAGAGGTCCAACTTATAGGCACAAAAATTCTTATCCGGATTAGTATTTTGCTCAATAAAGTGTAAGCATTCAAATGCTACTAGGGCGTTGTCCGTAATTAGTCTTCCCGGCATAAAGGCGCTTTGGTTAATGGACACAATATCTCCCAGGATTGGCCTTAGCCTATTAACCATACATTTTGCTATTACCTTGTACATAACCGTGCACAGACTTATGGGCCGAAATTCCTTCAGAGTCTCCGGCTGGTCCACCTTAGGGATTAGCACGATAGCTGTTTCATTCACACCCTCCGGCATATGTCCTGTAACAAAGAAGAGTTTGACAGCATTAATTACCTCTTCCTTAATGTCTCCCCAATTTCGTTGGTAGAATCGTGCAGGGAACCCATCAGTGCCGGGGGCTTTGAGAGGCCTAATCTGGAATAACGCATCGCTTATCTCCTCCGCCGTGAAGTCCTTACATAGAATTTCATTCATCTCTGCAGTCAGTTTTGGTTGAGTGAGGCTCACCAATACATCAGGTGTAATGGATGGATCACGGGTAAATAGCTCCTTAAAATACGATGTGGCCATTCTCTCCATATCTGATGGGACATCCTTCCAGACACCACTATCGTCTTTTAGCTTCTTTATCTTGTTTCGACGAGCTCTCCATACGGCACGCTGGTGGAAAAATCTAGTATTCCTATCTCCCTCCTTTAGCCAAGATATGCGTGAGCGTTGTACCCACAACATTTCTTTCTTGTACAGCAATTCATTCATATGGTCCGTAGCCCGCCGAATCTCCTTCTGGTCTGCATTAGTTCGCTGCAAGAGCTCCAGGTTCGCCCGGGCCTTTTTCAGTTCCTTGAGGATGTTCCCGAACTTCCTTTTTCTCTAGTCCTGCAGCACATTCATCACCGAGTTCACGCCCTTCATCACGTCGCCAAGGTCCAGCTTTGGCCCATGATCACACCAGGCCGACGCGACCCATTCAGGTAATTCTGCCTCGCGTTCCCAGAAGATTTCATACTGGCGCCTTGGTATTCTGCGAGTGACATGTTCCTCTTGTGCAATACGCAGCAACACCGGACAATGATCAGATACCGGCGATGTCAGGTGCTGGACACTAGAATCAGCATATAGATCACGCCAATCGTCATTCACCACCGCACGAGCCAGGCGCACCCGGACATTTGCTCTTCCTCTCCTCTTGTTGTCGTACGTGTATGGGATACCTGAAAATCCGAGATCAGTTAGGCCGCAGTCAAAAAGAACTTCTCGGAAAGCATCCATTTGGTTCGATGATCTAGGGGTACTTGACATATGTTCCTCTTGCCATAATGCCTCGTTGAAATCACCCATTACCAGTCAAGGGAGATTAGAGCGTTGACGTATCTCTCTAAGCTTGTCCCACATCAAATGACGATTTTCAACTCTAGGTTCCCCATACACAAAAGTTAGGTGCCACAACGGGGCAGTAGGGGACACACGCACATACACATCAATAATTCGTTCATTAATTTCTTGGATGTCTATAAAAACTTGCTCATGCCAAAATAACGCTAAACCACCGCTTAAACCATCACTACTAGACCCTGCAAACCTTTTAAGACCTAACCTATTGCGCAGACGGCGCATTTTATTTTTATTCTGCCTAGTTTCACAAAGAAAAAACAACCTAGGACTCCAAACTTGGGAAATTACAGCTAGTTCACGCACTGTCGGGGCATTCCCGGCACCCCGACAGTTGAACGATATGCAATTCATGGTCCCTGGCGAGACCAGACATTGGGTCTCGCCAGTTTACCAGACGCTCCGGGTCCAGTCTTCCGTGGTGTGCCATCTCCTTTGCCGTCGTGTCGTCCTTTACTTCCCCCTGCCGCGTGCGAGGTGCTAATGACACGCCCTCTCTTGGGGTCTCCGCCAGCTCTGGTTCCGGTGTTCAGCGACAATGACAAGTCCAGCTTTCCCTGGTCCTCCTCTACACCCTGCACCTCTATCTCCTCCACGTCCCTTTTTCCAAGCACGGAATCTGCATTGGTCATAGTCACATCAGTAGTACTTTCATGCGAGGTTTCCAGCGCAGACAAATCACGCAGGGCAGGTATCATGTCATCTGATGTCGGTTCTTGAGGAAGGCTAGTACTTCCTGATCGGCCCTGGCTCTGCGGCTGCGCCGTAGCATCGTAGAGTGGATTGACCCGAGCATGGGGGTATTGACTTGGATCACCGATGACCCCCATCGAGGCATGGGGCTGCCCAGAGGTATGGCCTGGCTTACCGGATGGCATGTTCTCGTTGTTCCGTCCTCTACGCAGCCTTAGGTTCCTAGCCCTTCTAATGAAGTCTTGCTCCGCTTCCTCCGTAGTACGCAGCTCATTCTCCTCAAAACCGTCACCAGCATCAACAGCCACTGGTATCTCCACCGTATAGGGTAGTGGATCTTCCTCAGCTACTCGTTTGCCCATGCCCGGCCTACCAAGGGCGGTAGTACCAAAGAATAAGCCTGCCTTAGCTACTGGATTGTAGGTAGCGGAGACCACCCTTCGTGTATACTTACGAGTTGGTGAGCAGCGGAGTGTAGTATCATAGTTCAGGGACAGTATGCCTTGCATCCTCTTCTCGCAGATATCCTCGTCGTGCGCAATGAAACCGCAATGGAAGCAGAAGTGCGGCAGGCACTCATAGCGTATGGGGTAGATCCTCTCAACAGCTTGTCCTTTCACTGTGATTTTGAAGCGAGTTTGCAGGCGTCGGTTCAGAGGGAGGTCTACACGTACCCTCAGATAGTCGTCGTACTCCATCCCCTGCTTCTGGCTAACATCCACCTCCAACGCCCTCCCGATCTTCGAACCGAGCCGCCTGCCATAGTCTTTAGTCTATTTATTCCAGGGAACATCATAGAACTTGACCCATATCTTCACTGAGTTCAGAACGGCTTCAGACGGCTGGGCATTGTGGATGAACGGCACTAGCAGGACCGCAACACCTAGGTGAATCCATGGCCCCCCCACGATCCACGAACAAAAAATCTCCTTCTGGCGTGAAGGTTATGGTGAAATAATTGTTCTTCAATTCCTTAAAGTGCATTGTTGCACGGATGCCCCACACCCGCATGAGGTGCTTGTGCACCTCGGTATAGTTCATGGCTTTCAAGGAGTAGCAACGAGCCAGCATACGCCATACCGTAGGTTGCTGGGGTTCGTCGGTCTCATCTGGTTCCTCCTCCATGCAGACCTCATCGTCTGGATCCGCTACTCCTTCAGCGTAGATCTCCGGGCCGACGTTTGACCCTGCCGTCCCATCTCCGTCCCAGTTGCCTTCCCCAAAATCACCATCATGGAACATGGCGATCTGACGTTCTCGTTGCTGCACGACCATGAGCTGCCGACCATCCACAGGCACCACAAGCTTGCCGTCAGAGGGCGGTTTCGGGTGGGTAGGCTCCTTACCGGTGCCCCCATAATCACCCCCACCGCCGGCCGACGACATCGCACGTAGGCATTGGAGAGATCGATCTACACCAGGATCGTAAGTTGTAGATTGATGTGTCGTGATCTTGACAAGGTTGGCTTCTACTGCCCTTGCCGGAGGTTTTATATCCAGGCCCTCCGCGATCCGATCTGCCTCCCAGTCGTGGGAAACATGGAGACCTTTCTGATCTACCTTGAGCGTATCCATCCTGGACTCAACAGAGACAACAAAACCACAAACGCTTCCCATATCGGGCACGCTCCCGTCCATGGCCTGGTGGCGGCGCGAGATCGCCTCGGCGTCGCCAGCTAACCCTAGACGTAGCGCAAACTGGTGTTACGGTCCTGTGGCTATGGTTGGGAAGGCTTTTTTTTTACCGAAGGAGCCACATGGCACCCAATTTCACTTAAGAAACTGGAGTTTAGTATGTTTTGTCTTTACAAACTAATGGGCACATTGCATCCCAACTCCAGGATGCTGAGCAGATATCGCCAGAATTAAGTACTAACAAAACTGCTACATAACCAACATCGGACCAAGCTCATAAAACTCTAGGAAACCTACAAGATAAACATACCGAGGAATCTAAAAGCAGAACCAAGACCAACCAACGAATCACATCACCAGCTCTTCACACCAGGGAAGGGTAGAGTTTGCCTACGCATACTTTGTTGTAACCAAGGTTATCTGCCCATCATTGATTCAACATGCGCTGATCCCTCCTTTCCCCAAGCACCCATCCGTGATTTCTTTCGTATACTTTGCTAGCCACCACTCGCAAATAGTCAACAACGACCCGCATCATGTCTTGCACTCCCTCCGACCCATATTGATTGTTGCTGAAGTAAATATATCTAGACATGTTTTAGTGTTAGATCCATCTGATTCAGAGACAATAAATATGGATCTGAGGGAGTACCTTTTTTCTGAGTAATGATCCAATCCCTCCGATCCATCCTATTCAGAGACAATAAATATGGACTGAGACACAGTCGTCTACCGGCGAGAGGACCAGCTGATGACATTGTCCCCAAGATACATAGAGAACCCAGAAGTAGAACGTCTGGTGTCCGGGCAACTAGCCCAATCAGCATCTGAATTGGCCACTAGGGAATGAGAAGATGAACGGTGAATAAGAAGACCGTGATCAATAGTACCCTTGAGGTAACGAAGAATACGTTTGATGAGAGAAATGTGAGGGGCACGCGGGTCATGCATGTGAATACAAACTTGTTGAACCCCATAAGCGATCTCAGGCCGAGTTAAAGTGGCATACTGAAGGGCGTCGACTAGGATGCGATAGAGTGATGGGTCATAAAAAGGAGAGCCATCGGTATCGGAAAGTTTAGAATGTGTGTCAATTGGAGTGGAAACATGGTGGCAGTCACTCATTCCTGCACGAGAAAGGGCATCCAAAAGATATTGTTTTTGAGATAGATAAAGGCCGGTAGGTGTACGAGTAACAGAAATACCGAGAAAATGGTGGAGAGGACCAAGGTCCATGGCAAATTCATGACTGAGAGCGGTAGTGATGGTAGTCATCAGAAACGTGTGTGAAGAGGCTATTAAAATAATGACATCGACATAGAGAAGAAGATAGGCCATAACCGTACCACACAATGAAGAATAAAAAGAGAGGCATCTAACTTAGATTCAAGAAAACCAAGAGTGTGTGCGTAGGATGAAAAACATTGAAACCATGATCGAGGAGCCTATTTAAGGCCGTAGAGAGATTTGAGAAGATGGAAAACATGACTAGGACGTTGAGGATCAACAAACCCAGAAGGTTGTTGGCTATAGACCACCTTGTCAAGATGGCCATGAAGAAAGGCGTTTTTAACATCTAATTGATAAATAGGCTAGTTGTTGGTTGAGGGGAGAGAGAGAACAATGAGTATGGTGGTGGTTTTAATGACATGTATGAAGGTTTCATCGAAGTCTACGCGAGGTTGTTGAGAAAAACCATGTACAACCCAACGAGCTTTGTGGCGAGAGAGAGAACCATCGGAGTTAAACTTATGGCAGAAGATCCATTTGCTACTGACAATGTTAGCACCGCGAGGGGGCGGGACAAGAGTCTAGGTGTGATTAAGAGTGATCAAATTCCTCTTGCATGGCGTGTCGCCAATAGGGGTCCCGGAGGGCTGTGAGATAGTTATGTGGTAATGGGGAAGAAGCTATAGCAGAAAGGTTGAGTTTGTCAGGGGGTCCTAGAAGACGACCAGTAACAGATCATGTACGATGTTGAAGAGGAGGTGGTGAGGTAGGTGGTGGTGACGGGCTAAGTGGAGGGGTGGGTGGTTGTTCTGTCGTGGCAGGAGGAGGCTTGTAGGAGTAGAGGTGTAGGGATTATTGGATCAAATAAGTCAGTTCGGTAGATGAGGGCGAAGAAGTTGGAGCGGTAGGTGCATATGGGAAACTATTTTCGTCAAAGATAACATGCCTCGAGATAATAATGCGACGGGATCAGAGGTCAAGACATCTATAGCCTTTGTGCTTTGTGGCGAGAGCGGTACCCGAGAAACACGCATTGGTGGAGCGGGGGAGGGGGTGGAGGGGATAGTTTACTGGGTGATGCAGCAAGGGTAAGATAGCAGAGACAACCGAAGACACGTAGCAGATTCTTTTAATTGCAAGTTGATTGCAACTAAGATATTTTTGGTAGCAAGCGGCCTTTCAACTGAGATTGATGAGATCACCTTAGACACATCCGAAACTTATACACCCATGTAGTTTAGTGTATGGTTTGTTCAGGTGTGAAAATAGCATTCAGATATATATAGTGTTCATGTTGCACGGGCCTTTTCCAAGTTGAGGACGATGTATATCTGGATTCCACAAAATTTCATGAACACAGCAAGAACTGATGTTTTCCTTTAGCAAGAACTGTTGACACTTGACAGCCATCGATCATAGCGCACCTGTAGCAGCAGCGAGACGCGCTGAGCACGAACTGCAGATGTTCGCCCCCATGTCTACCAACATGCAGCAGTAATCCTTCCTCATGTTCACCGGGAGCGCCACGAGAGAACGGTAGCGGCGGCGATCGTCACAGGCAAGAACGCGGTACGCTCTCAACATCTCATCACGAGTCAACCCGGGTATCTTCTGCAGCGCCGCCAAGATCTCCTCATCGGGAGAAGGTAGGCAGTTTGCCGCCGGCGGCACGTCGACAATGTCCTCACGGCGCCGTCTTCCGCTTGCCGGCGGCGCGCTATGGTTGCTGCTGCCGGGACCGGGAGAAGTGTTGAAGTAGCTGGAGACCTGACTGGGAAGTAGAGCTTCGGCGTGATAGTATTTATCGTTGGAGTAGAGGATGGCCGATCTGAGCAGCGCCTTGGTTCTCGTGTCGACCATGACCACCCACGTTGTCTTGTCGCCGTCGCGGTGGAGGTGATTGTGCTCGGACACCAGGAGGCAGGCGACGTCGGGGTCGTCGATGCTCACGACGGGGAAATCCATGGGCAGGCGTGGGAGAAGCCGGTAGGCGTCGAGGGCCCAGAGGTCGTCGCAGTCGACCACGGCGTCCATCTCCCACCCCATCATGTCGCCGCCCTGCCCCTGCGTCGTCGTTCTCAGGGTCCAGGTGGTGACGGTGAAGGCGTGGCGAGAAATCTCGCACTTGGTGGCGCCAGGGCCTCGGCAGCAGCAGCGAGGATAGACGTGGACGAACTTCACAGTCGCGCCGCCGTCAGTTGCGCAGACGCTGCGGCACGACTGGGGCCTGTCCCAGTCCTTGCGTTCCCGGAGGATAGGCTCCACGGGCAGAGGCACGAACCTCAGCTCGGGGCTCTCCTCGCACACGTCGGAGAAGACGATGCCCTGGTGCAGATCGACACAGTAAAAGAACCGGCCGCCGACGGGGATGACCCAGTCGGTCTCCCACACCCGCCACCAGCAATAAGAAATCACCTCGCCTTTGTTCACGTCGTGGCGGACCGGAAGGCGTCTGACCTTCCACTGCCGCTCGCTGGACAGGAGTACGCGGACCTTGGCTTCCACCCGCTGTGCCCCACCATGATCGTCATCTTCATCGCACGTAATAATGTTCATCTTCAGGTCCGTCGCCACCACCAACTCCCCGTTGGCGCGACGCAGGATGCCAGTGCGTTTCCTAGTCATAGTCACCTGGTACCGTCCAAGTCCACTGGACCACCCCTTGTAACAAGGGGGAAGAAGCGACAACGACGGCGGCCGGGCGCTGTCGCCGGCACTGTAGACGAAATAGTCAGTCGTGTCGATCTCGTACTCCTTGTTGTACAAGTGCATATGTATAAGGACAGAGTCGGCGTGAGCCACGACGACACTGGGAAAGATGTCCATCCCGTCCGGCAAGCCGTGGTCGAAGTCGAGGTCCAGGCGCGAAACTGCCGGGGGAGCGGCGAAGCGAAAGGAGGCGCGGACGGAAAGGCCGATGGAGGTGCGAGCGTGCGCCACTGTCCTGGCATCAGCGGGGCTGGGGCATAGACCCGCACTGTGGCGGTCGGCGAAAATCACCCAGCGAGGGTAGTTTCCGGCGGCGGCCGACGGGTCGGAGGGGGATGGTTGGGAGGTCTCCATGTTGCAGCGGCCAGATCGATTGCTAGTTAGGATCGCGATTTTTATCGACCTTAATTCCTGGATGGTCAGTAAATGACGTTCGCCGCAAAATATTTTTCGTTTTTAATACGTTGGGTCAACAGCAATAACTGAGGCCGACGTGGTCAACGGAGATAAACGCATTGATAGTCATTGGATATTTATCTCTTGTCAGCCACGGAACTCTTTTTGTTGGGCGTTGCGTGCTGCTAGCCCAGATAAGATCATCTCTTTTTTTTGAGATAAGATCATCTCTAATGAAAGTTTGGTGCCCTAAAAATTTATAGGACACAAATTTGAGCCATATAAAACACAAATAGCAACTGCGGTTTTCTGGATGATGTAAAATAGGACACAAGGAATCTAATGAAAACTGTAAAAACATACCAAAACATATGCAAACTTCGAATTTAAATGATAGATTTAAACAAGTTCAAACACTGATCCACACTACATTTTAGTTGCAAACATCATATTTCAACATTTCTACTCCACTACTCATCATCGGACACCTCATCGCTGTCGAAAATGGAGTGATACTCAGAAGAGTACTCCTTCACCGCCGCCATCGAGGGCCCGGTGCCATCGGCCTTCTTCTTCTTCTCCGCTGCCTCAACCTCCTTCTTAGCATAGTACTCCTCCGCACGTACGTGGGCGCCGTGCGCCTGGGCTAACTTCCGCATGAGCTCCTCGTCGGCCTCGGCGGTGCTAAGACGGCGGCGCTGCGCACGGCGGTGCTCCCGCTCATCTCGGCCGGCGCGGATGCGGGTTTGATCAAGGTTGGCGACGGACAACGCCTGTTCGAGGTTGTCTATGTCTTTGAACTTGAGGTAAGAGCACGGTAGGCCGTGCTGCCAGATGGCGACGTCGAAGGCACGCGCCACCTGCCCCTTCTTATTGAAGGTTCCCAACCAAGTCCGCTCGCCGCCGATGGTCACCTATGCGGCGTAGTGGCCCGAGGACCGCTCCCAGACGCTGCAGAAGACGGTCGAGCTGCGTGTGCGGCGGCGCGGCAACATCGTGACGAGGCAGCGACGATGTGGTCACGGCGGACGGCGTAGAGGCGAGGCGAACGATTCCGGCCGGGGGATGGCGGAGCGGCGGTCGAATCACGCAGATGCGTGGACGGCGTGCGGCGGCGCAGCCGGAAATGCGCGTATGCGTGTGCGTCGGGCGGCGGCTGTGGGGAGGAGGTGGGATAGGAAAATAGGAGTGTCACGCTGGCACCAGGAATGCAGCAGCCGCCCCTGCCGCATATATACATCAGTTGGGCTCGTTTTTAGTGCTTGATGTAAAAAAGGGCTTTTGACGTTTACATCATCCACTGGAGCTCTTTTTTGGCCCAAAAGCCGTAAAAACCACAAGTGTCCTATTATACATCATTATACATCATCCATTAGAGCAAAATCTCTTATAGAGCAAAATCTTAGTAGAGGATCATTTAAGTTGTATATCTCAACATGAAGCCTAGTCAAATCATCAACTAACCAGAACCTATGATTTTCATCTCTAGCCATCCATTTATGTTCTCCCGTTCTTTGTTGTGGGCAATTCATACAAGTTGTCATGTACTCCCTGAAATATAAGACATTCTAGCTTTGTGAAACGAATATATTTAGAGATGCAGAAGTGGGATAATTGGGACAAGTGGGATATCATTTTTAGACTACTAGACTAACTCAAAACTAAGTGGGACAAGTGGGATAAGCTAGATTTGACATATCCCGCTTATCCCATTTATCCCACCTAAATTAGAATTAGTCTAGTAGTCTAAAAGTGGTATCCCGATTGTCCCACCTCTGCATCCCTAAATGTATTTAGACATCTTTTAGTGTATAGGTTCACTGCGAACCTTTATAAACCTATACACTAAAAAGATCTAGATACATTCGACTTACAAAGCTAAAATGTCTTATACTTCCGAACAGAGGGAGTACATGATCTATTTGTGTGGACGATTGGAGGTTGCACACAGGATGGACCTTGTGTGGATAACATGCGTGCATGCTCTCGAGCTACACGAGGCGAGCGCATCTCGACCCCCATGGCGGCCATAGATTGGTGGAGATCACTATTTCGTGGGTTCGCGGGACGGACTACACCATTATTGTTCCTCCAACCGGAGATTTTGAGTCTCCACACCATGTTCGAGCTCCTGCAATTTGCCTTTCCCCACTTCTGATGGAATTCGGTACTGGCGACAAATCATGTCGGGGAGGGAAGGGGAAGAAGACAGAGAGGGACAAGACGGATGCGGAGCTGAAGAAGGAGGCGTCTAGGGTGGTCCGGGGACTAGAGTAGGTGGCGGAGAGGGAGGCGCAACCTCATATGAAGGTGATGGCACTCCCGATGCCGGTCCTCCAAGGTGCGCGTCCTCTACCGATGATTTCGTACGCAGTGTGGGGAATGCGCCTAGAGGAACAAGTAGAGCGATTCAATTCAAGGATCTGAGGACAGAACTGACTAGTGCTATCCTGTCGACAATGCTGCTAGACGTTACTACAGCGATGATATTTTATTTGTTGAGGCAAGGATCAACACACGAGGAGGATGAGAAACTTCCAGTCTTGGCAGAAGCGGAAGAGCTGGCCTCCCAACACGAGGGGGCATTATGGAGGTGGAACTGGCGCCATGGCGGTTGTCAATGAGTTTCACAACTAATCTCCACATGTGCTGCCCGAGGGTTCAATTGCGCACTCTCTTGTTATTGGTCTCGGCGCAGAGATGGGTTCTGTTGGATGATGAGGGGTAGGTTGTGGATGCGAGACACAAAGACAGGGAGAGGAATTTAACAAGGGTGAGGAGCTACATTTTTCTTGTCACTCGGAAATGGTGGGTGCACGACTTGGTGAGGCCCTACCTGTGATGGCTTCGATGCCTCATGAAGGGTCTCAAATGCTCAAAATCAATTGGTATTTGAGCTTTGGTAGATGAAGAAGCCCCTAAGATGCTTGTTCAGGCGTTGGGTGGAGGAGTTCACCCGAGAAATTTATTCGCCACTGGTATGGTCGGTTGGTGAATGAGAATATGATAGGTATCGAAGTTGTGGATAATGATTTTTCTATTATTGGGATGAGGCCCAATAGCCCATGCGAGTAGTCTAAACCAGTGGTTTCTGAATCGTGCTCACCTTCTAAAACCCTATCACAGGACATGGCAAAGGAGGCGATGGTGGGAAACGAGCGAAGGAGATCGTACAAGGAGGTGTTGCTGTCTCCAGCACCTTCGCTAGATCCAAGAAGGAAGAACTCAAGAAGAAGACGAGGAGGAATATGAATCCTATAGATTAGGGGAGAGTCTTGGACGATGAGAGGCATAGAAGGGATGGAAAGATAGGAAGGGAGGAGCGCAATTGGATACTAGGAGGAATATTGGAGGGAAAAGGTGGATGAATTAGGCATCGCCTGTGACAGGGGGACGCAATGATAACTGAGATAGAAACAACGTCAAGAGGCACAAAAGTCTGAGAACAATTCAAGCTCTCAACAGTTAACAAATGTCAATTCCTCTACTCATAGTGATCATGCTCTGGACAAGAATGTGAAGAAGCATGTGGTGTATTACCAGTGTGGTGTAGATGGTCGCGATTCTATGGAATGTATTTTGCAACTTACATGTTTGATTTTGAAAAATACAACCACATTACCAGACGCTGTGTTTGGCCAAATCAAATGAAGCTAGTGATGCCTGCCTTTGGTTTGGCTGATCATGGAATTGGTTATTTTCTAACACAACATGTGAAGAGTGGTTAGAAATCCAAGAAAAACTTTGCTCTTGGTTTGATCAGAGTAGTTAGCGGAAGCTTGGATGCAAGTATGCTTGATAAAGGTTTAGCTTCTCAATTTCCATGGTAGTGGGCCTAGAAGGTAGTAGCTAGATGAAAGGATTTTGTTGTGAAATTGCCCAATGAATATATAATGGAGATGCTCATGGGTTTAATATTTCAAGTTGAAAGGGAGAAATGCATATATCAAAGTGGAAAAGCAAGCACTCCTATTAACATACACCGTAGTATGGGCTAGAGCATAAGGGGTGCTAGAGGAAATGATGTACTATAATGGAATATGTGAAATTGCTTGCTTGATTGGGGCATTATATGATGTGGATATGCAAATTCTCTCCGAATTGGAGGTAGTCAGATTCCAGGTTAATGTTAGGTCAATCAAGAATTTTCACATGGCAAAATAAAATTTACCACCGAGCCATAGGCATATGATATATGCTTCTCAATTGAAAATGTTATTGAGGAAGGAAGTCTAGACAAGATCACCAAGGAGATGGACACTGAGACTAGGAATGATAAGGTGACAAATAATTCTGATGAAGAAGAACATGCTAGAGATGCAAAAAAATCAGAAGACAGATGACTCACAAAGGATGATTCCAAAACAGCAACTGCAGATGCCTCAAACTAGGATAGAAAGTGAGAAGAAAAGTTAGATGATTTCCAGTTGTCTTGATGTCAGAGCTTGGCATGGTAATCATGCCTACCCATGAACATGTAATCAATCTGAGATCCGACGAACTTTCTGACTTACCACAAGTGGATAAGGATAAGGTTCTATCTCATTAGATGCAAAGTATGGAGAATAAGGAGTTCTTGGAAAGGGTAGCTAAAAAAATAAGATTGAAGAGGATGGGGAACAAGAGGAAAAAGTAAATATTTTAGTTGTGTGTGAAGAAGAGGAGCATGTGAACTATGAGGACCATCAAGAACAAATTGATGAGGAATCTTTTCCTAATTCACGGGATTCTTTTGGCACAAAAATTGTGGAACAACCTAGGGACAATAAGGATCAGTGATGAGGAGAGACTAAAGATTATCCAAGTCAAAAAATAAGGAAAATGAGAGGCAGATAATGCAGGTTCAAAGGTGGTTATGAGATGTGAGAGGCTAAAGGATCAAGAAGATGCTGACTTGACAAAACCAACAATAGAGAGGACTACTATCAAAAATAAGATTAAAGGTAATAACACTTGTTCTAGATCTACTCTTCCTACAATTGCTAGCACTGATAACAAGGTTCTATTAGAGATAACTGATAAACTAGGTCTTAGTACTGGTAATCAAGAAATAGGCTTGAATAATATGATTGATGTTGTCCCAAACTAGAAGCTACTAGAAAAACTATTTTTGAGAAGGGAAAAAAGAATAAGAACATATCAGAACCTAACATCACTTCAATGTTCACTCAGGTGGCTGGGGAAGTGGATGATATAGTTTTGGATGAGGAAGATGATTTTGGTAAGATGTTGCATACCTGCCCTGAAAGGACTAGGTTAACGATACCAACTAACAAAATTATAAAATTGTGCTCCCCTATGTTCAAGGCTAAGCTAGCAGAAACAAGGGGTACGACCCCAAAGATTAAATGATAGGTTGCTTTGCTAATATCATGGGTGTGGAACGCCCTGATAAACAAAAGCTCCTAAGAGAGATGATAAGAGACGAAGGTGCTTATTTATTTTTCTCCGCAAGACCATACAAAGCACTCAGTGCTTTAGGAAAGTTACAGGATATATAAAATTTGATTGGCAACATGTTGAACCTGTAGGAAGATCCGGTGGGATTATTCTTAGGGTGTATACTATTGTATCCTGGGGAACCATCACAAGTACGGCCGGCCTATAGAACGAGAATGCCGTGTCGTCCAGCGGAGCTTAGAAGAAGGTGACTCGGAGCCTAAGGAAGGTGACTCGCGCAGACAGCTGACTCCTTTTTCAATAGAAAGGAATAGCCAAACCTACCCAGCTGGCTGGTCAATCTCAGTGATCTTATCGGCCGGCAAAGCGGAGATGGACGACCACGGTCCCGACCTTACCAGCACCGTAGGTTTACTAATCAATGAAGCCCCTCAACCTACTATCTTTTCTTACAAACTCAACCAAGCCTAACCAAACCCCATGTTGTAAATGAAATTCTTGGTTGTGAAACTAGTAATCACTTCAATACGATGCATCTTCTGGATAAACATTCCAAAATGGAATGGCATCTAATAGTGGTTTATGGGCCATCTCAACCTGAAAGCAAAGATTGCTTCTTAGCCAATGCAACCAATGTAAACTGTGATGTGTGGTGATTTTAATATCATTAGAAAAGATAGTGAGAAAAATAAACCATGTGTTCTTTCCAAGTGAATTCATGTTTTTAATTCTATTGTTGAGATTAATGGATTATGAACTGAAAACTCATTGGAAGACTATAACACATGGGCCAATAATTTTCCTAGTCTCACTTTTGAAAAACTAGATTGAATTCTAGTATCTTGTAAGTGGGATCTCTTTTCATCTTCCTATAGTGAAAGGGCTGAATAGGGATATTTCAGATCATGTACCCTTGTTGTTATCTTGTGGAAACCCACCATCACATTGTTATCTCTTTAGATATGATAATTTCTAGGTGGAAAGAGAGGGTTTCCATGAGGTGGTTAAGAAGAGTTGGCAAACTAATAATTTTTGCATGTATGATATAGATAAATGGCAAGAGAAGTCTAGACATTTGACGATATCTAAATGGTTGTCATAATAATACTAAAGGGACTTATAGAAGACAGAAGAAAGAATTTTTGTCCAAGCTAGATATGTTGGGCAAGAAATAAGAAACTATTGCTTTGACAGTAGAGGAGAAGGAAACTTAAGTAATTTGGCACCAATAACAAAAAAAATTGATGAGAGATGAGAAAACAAAATGGATACTGAGTGCTAAGGAAAAGGATTTGAGAGATGGAGATGGAATTACTAAATATTTTCACACAAATGTCAGTGAAAGAAAAAAGAACAATATCGATGTTCTTTATTGTAATGGAGAGGAAGTGATGGGAATGAAAACTTGCTTGAACATGCCAAAAAAATTATAAAGATCTTTTTAGGCAATCTGATAGGTCTAAATTAAGAATTGATGATATTGAGTGCAATAAGATTTCTAATGAAGATACGATCCGGCTAACTAGCCCTTTTTCCATGAAGGAGATTAAATATGTGGTGTTGCACATGAAGCACAACAAAACTTCTGGCCCTGATGGGTTGTTGTCGTCATATTTTATATTTTGGAATTAATCATGAAAATACTGGATAATTATCAAACATGCGACACTAGTATAGATATGCCTATTAAGACCTCCTGTTGCACACGGAAAGTCATTTTCGTGTGTGGCATGGAAGATCGCTCATGCTGTAAAGTTTCGACCCTCTTCTCGCGGCCCAGGCAGCTCCCTGCACGAGAATATCAAATATGGATAAGATTTTATAAGCATAATTTATACTTCGCACACAATTCTTCAGATATAAACCATTTACATTGTACCGGCGTATCACATACCACTCGTCCACGACAAACCATGTGTCTTTTTTGTCGCAACGTTTCATCTATTTTCCACCATCTTATTTTCTTTGCCCTTTCTAAAATGATGAGTCATAAATCATAGTGTATTAAAGATGTGTCTCGAATTTCGTTTGACGCGTTGGGGACGATACAGCTTCTCGGACAGGTGCCATGCATAAAGCGCCGCACCACCACCCTCTTGGCACACACCAGTCTACGATAGACAAACAACGATATGACTTATAGCAAGAAGACCGCTCGCATTTCTTGCGCAACGTCACCGTGTTGAGCAGGTCTCTCTAGTAGTGGAAGAGGAGGAGAAGCTGATGGGTTCGTAGCATGGAAAACAAAAATTTTCTACCGCAAGAACGAACAAAACCTAGATCCAATCCAGATAAAAGCCAAGATCTAATCTATGAGATATGAGCAACGAGATAGATAGGAACTAACCCTCGTAGATCCGAAAGCGTTAACGAGATTAGATCTCGTGGTTGATGTAGTCGATCACTTGCCGATCTCAAGATCGTGTGGACGATCCTTCCGGCGTCGCGTTCCAGCAGCGCTTCCGCCTTCGGTCAAGTAGACGATCCTTCCGGCGCCGCAATTCGGCAGCGCTTCCGCAGTCGGTCACACGTACGGAGTCGAAGCAGACCTTCCTCTCCCCGTTCCAGCGAGCAGCGGAGGTAGTAGATCTTCTCCACGGAATCCCAGCAGCACGACGGCGTGGTGGTGGTGGTGGAGTAGAGAATTCTGCAGGGCTTCGCCTATGCCTGTGCAGAATATGGTGGAGGAGAGAGGCGGCAGAGATTAGACGTTATGGGAGCGTGGGAGGAGGGGGCGCCCCCTGCCCCTCTATTTAAAGAGGGGAGGGCGCCATGGGGAGGGGAGTCCTTGTAGGACTCCTCTCCTCCTAGGCCGGCGGGTTGGAGGTGGGGAAGGAGTCCTCCTCCCCCACGAATCCGTATCTTGACCCACCAGGACTCCTTGATCCCTATCTTGATTTTCAAGCAAACTCCAAGATATCTTCTAGAACCTTCCGGAACATTCCGAAACCTTCTAGAATCCTCATGCAAACACTCCGGAACATTTCCTATCTCATAAAATGATCTCCTATATATGAATCTTATTCTCCGGACCATTCCGGATCTCCTCGTGATGTCCCGGATCCATTCCGAGACTCCGAACAACATTCGGTCTCCAACGCACATTCCATATCTACTTAAAACAACTTCGAACCTTAAGTGTGTCACCCTACGGTTCGTGAATATGTAGACATGATAGAGACACATCTCATATCAATAACCATTAGCGGGACCTGGAGATCCATAATGGCTCCCACATACTCAACGATGACTTCACGATCGATTGAACCATTTACATACGAAACTAATTCCCTTTGTCTCACGATATTATACTTATCCGAGGTTTGATCGTCGGTATCTCCATACCTAGTTCTACCTCGTTACTGATAAGTACTCTTTACTCGTTCCGTGATATGTCATCCCTTGTGACCTAGTCACATGCTTGCAAGCTAACTAGATGACATTCCACCGAGAGGGCCCAGAGCATATCTATCCGTCATATGGATGGACAAATCCCAATCTTGGTTCATGAGCTTCAACACATACTTTCAGAATACCCAATGACACTTTTATAACCACCCAGTTACGAAGTGGCGTTTGATGTTATCAAAGTATTCATCCGGTGATGGTGATTAACATAACCTCATGGTCGAAGGAATAGGTTACTATGTATTTGAAAGCTTACAGCAATGTGAACTTAATGACTTGATCCTATGCTACGCTTACTATGGGTGTGTGTCCATCACATCATTCTCCCAATGATATAACCTTGTTATTAATCACATCCAATGTCCATGATCAGGAAACCATGATCATCAATTAATCAACAAGCTAGTTCAACAAGAGGCTTACTAGGGACTCTTATATGTTTACAAAACACACATGTATTAGTGTTTCCTAATAATACAATTATAGCATGGATGTAAACATTCATCATAAACACAAAGATATAATAATAATCGCTTTTATTATTGCCTCTTGGGCATATCTCCAACAGTCTCCCACTTGCACTAGAGTCAATAATCTAGATTACATGGTAATATACCGAACACCCATGGCGTTTTGGTGTTGGTCATGCTTTGCCCTAGGGAGAGGTTTAGTCAACGGATCTGCCACATTCAGATCAGTGTGTACTTTGCAAATCTTTATGTCACCATCTCGGACATACTCGCGAATAGCGTGGAAACGTAGCTTGATGTGCTTCAGCTTGCTATGTGACCTTGGCTCCTGCGCATTAGCTATGGCACCTGTGTTGTTACAGTAGATGGCCATCGGGTCCAATGCACTGGGAACCACGCCGAGTTCAGTAATGAATTCCTTCATCCAAACGGCTTCTTGTGCAGCCTCCGAAGCAGCTATGTATTCCGATTCAGTTGAAGATTTCGCCACAACGCTTTGCTTCGCACTCCTCCAGCTTACTGCAGCACCATTCAAAATAAATACGTAACCCGACTGTGACTTTGAGTCATCCGGATCGGTGTTCCAACTAGCATCGGTGTAACCGTTTACAACAAGCTGTTCATCACCTCCATAAGAAAGAACCATATCCTTAGTCCTATTTAGGTACTTTAGGATATTCTTGACCGCTGTCCAGTGTTCCTCTCCAGGATCACTTTGATATCTGCTAGTCAAACTAACAGCATGTGCTATATCCGGTCTTGTACACAGCATGGCATACATGATAGAACCTATGGCTGAGGCATAGGGAATTTTATTCATTTTCTCTCTATCTTCTGCCGTAGCTGGACTTTGAGTTTTACTCAAGGTCTTACCTGACAACATGGGCACGAACCCTTTCTTGCTATCTTCCATTCTAAACTTCTTTAGAACTTTGTCCAAGTATGTACTTTGTGAAAGCCCTATTAGGCGTCTTGATCTATCTCTATAAATCTTGATGCCTAGAATGTATGCCGCTTCGCCAAGATCCTTCATTGAAAAACTATTATTCAAATAGGTTTTGACGCTATTAAGAAGTTCTATATCATTCCCAATCAACAATATGTCATCTACATACAGTACTAGGAATGCTATAGAGCTCCCACTCACTTTCTTGTAAATACAAGCTTCTCCATAAGTTTGTATAAATCCAAAGTTTTTGATTACCTTATCAAAACGTTGATTCCAACTACGGGATGCTTGCTTCAGTCCATAAATGGAGCGCTGAAGTTTGCATACCTTGTTAGCATCTTTAGGATCGACAAAACCCTTGGGTTGTACCATATACAACTCTTCCTCAATGTCACCATTAAGGAAGGCCGTTTTGACATCCATCTGCCAAATCTCATAATTGAAATATGCAGCAATTGCTAACAAAATCCTCACAGACTTTAGCTTCGCTACTGGTGAGAATGTCTCATCATAGTCAACTCCTTGAATTTGTCGGAACCCTTTAGCGACAAGTCGAGCTTTATAGACGGTAACATTACCATCAGCATCTGTTTTTCTCTTGAAAATCCATTTGTTCTCGACAGCCTTACGGCCATCCGGTAAGTCCACCAAAGTCCACACTTGGTTTTCGTACATGGATCCCATTTCGGATTTCATGGCTTCTAGCCATTTGTCGGAATCTGGGCTCACCATAGCTTCTTCATACGTCGCAGGGTCATCGGCGTTGTCCACCAACATGACGTTCAAGGCAGAGTCATACCAATCAGGAGTGGTACGAACCCTCGTTGACCTGCGAGGTTCAGTAGTAACTTCGTTCGAAGTTTCATGATCATTATCATTAGCTTCCTCTTCTATTGGTGCAGGCGGCACCAAAACATCTTCCGGTGCTGCGCTACTCTCAAATCCGAGAGAAGGTTCAATAACCTCATCGAGTTCTACTTTCCTTCCAGTCACTTCTTTCGAGAGAAACTCCTTCTCAAGAAAGGATCCATTCTTTGCAACAAAAACTTTGCCTTCGGATCTATGATAGAAGGTATACCCAATTGTTTCTTTAGGGTATCCTATGAAGATGCATTTCTCCGCTTTGGGTTCTAGCTTATCAGGTTGTAACTTCTTTACGTATGCTTCGCAACCCCAAACTTTAAGGAACGACAACTTAGGTTTCCTACCAAACCACAATTCGTACGGTGTCGTTTCAACGGATTTAGATGGTGCCCTATTTAAAGTGAATGCGGCTGTCTCTAATGCATAGCCCCAAAATGATAACGGTAAATCTGTAAGAGACATCATAGACCGAACCATATCTAAGAGAGTTCGATTACGACGTTCGGACACACCATTACGCTGTGGTGTTCCCGGCGGTGTCAACTGTGAAAGTATTCCACATTTCTTTAAATGCATGCCAAACTCGTAACTTAGATATTCACCCCCGCGATCAGAACGCAGAAACTTAATCTTCTTGTTACGATGATTCTCCACTTCACTTTGAAATTCCTTAAACTTCTCGAAAGTTTCGGACTTATGTTTCATGAAGTAGACATACCCATATCTACTCAAGTCATCCGTGAAGGTGAGAACATAACGATATCCACCACGCGATGCTACACTCATTGGACCGCACACATCGGTATGTATTATTTCCAATAAGTCTGTAGCTCGCTCCATTGTCCCAGAGAATGGAGTCTTAGTCATTTTTCCCATTAGACATGCTTCGCATCTTTCAAGTGATTCAAAATCAAGTGATTCAAGAAGTCCATCAGAATGGAGTTTCTTCATACGCTTCACTCCAATGTGACCAAGACGACAGTGCCACATGTATGTAGAATTATCATTCAATTTAATTCGTTTAGCATCTATGTTGTGAACATGTGTATCACTACTATCGAGATTCAGTAAGAATAAACCATTCATCTCAGGTGCATTACCATAAAAGATATTACTCATATAAATCGAACAACCTTTATTCTCAGATTTAAAAGAGTAACCGTCTCGCAATAAACAGGATCCAGATATAATGTTCATGCCTAACGAAGGCACCAAATAACAATTATTTAAATTTAAAACTAATCCCGAAGGTAGATGTAGAGGGAGCGTGCCGACGGCGATCACATCAACCTTGGAGCCATTTCCAACGCGCATCGTCACCTCATCTCTTGCCAGTCTTCGTTTATTCCGCAGTTCCTGTTTCGAGTTACATATATGAGCAACCGAACCAGTATCAAATACCCAGGCACTACTACGATTACTAGTGAGATACACATCTATAACATGTATATCAAATATACCTTTCTTCTTGATGTTGCCGTTTTTCAGATCTGCCAGGTACTTGGGGCAGTTACGCTTCCAGTGACCAGCACCCTTGCAGTAGAAACACTCGGTTTCAGGATTAGGACCAGCCTTGGGCTTCTTAGCAGGTGCGGCAGCTTTCTTGCCGTCCTTCTTGAAGTTGCCCTTGTTCTTGGTCTTGCCCCGTTTCTTGAAATTGGTGGTCTTATTGACCATCAACACTTGGTGCTCCTTCTTGATCTCCACTTCAGCAGTTTTTAGCATGGACGACAGTTCAGGCAACGTCTTGTTCATGCAGTGCATGTTGTAGTTCATCACAAAGTTCTTGTAACTTGGTGGCAGTGATTGAAGGAGACGGTGAATCCCCAATTCATTAGGAATCGATATTCCCAACTCTTGGAGCTTCTTAGCGTACCCAGACATGGTGAGCACGTGCTCGCTAACGGAGCTTCCTTCTTCCATCTTACAGTTAAAGAACTTCTCGGAGGCCTCATAGCTCTCCATTGCCGCGCGAGTCTCAAAAATTAGCCTGAGCTCCTTAATGATCTCGAACGGGTCGTGGTGCTCAAAACGCTGTTGGAGCTCCGCTTCTAAACCGTACAGGATGGCACACTGAACTGTGGAGTAATGATTCTTCCGAGTGGCGAAAACATTCTTTTCGTCATCGGTGGCATTATCTGCAGGTGGGTCACCTAGCGGTGCATCGAGCACATAGGTCAACTGACCAGCCCTGAGGACGATCTTCAGTCCACGGAACCAGTCCGTGAAATTGCTTCCATTATTTTTAAGCTTTTCTTTCTCTAGGAACGCATTGAAATTGATGGAAGGGGTCGCCATAATCTACAACAATTTGCAAGTAGTTTTAGACTAAGTTTATGACAAATTGAGTTCAAGTTTAATTATTAAACTAACTAGGTGAACTCCCACTCAAAACAACATCCCTCACATTGTCTTAGTGATTACACGAACCAAGTCCACTACACCAAGTCCGATCTTCACGAGAGAAGATGTAGTTTCATCGGCGAACAATCTTCATGTTCATCATATCAATTATATGACTCATGCTCTACCTTTCGGTATTCCGTGTTCCGAGACCATGTCTGTACATGCTAGGCTCGTCAAGACAACCTTAGTTTCCGCATGTGCAAATCTGGCTTGCACCCGTTGTATGCACACGTAGAATCTATCACATCCGATCATCACGAGATGCTTCGAAACGACGAGTCTTAGCAACGGTGCCAACTAAGGGTGAACACTTTATTACTTGATATTTAGTGAGAGGGATCATCTTATAATGCTACCGTCGCGATCTAAGCAATACAAGATGCATAAAGGATTAACATCACAGGCAATTCATAATAAGTGTGATATGATATGGCCTTTTCTTCTTGTGCCTTTGATCTCCATCTCCAAAGCACGAACATGATCTCCATCATCACCAGCATTGCGTCAAGGTCAGTGGCGCCGCTTCATGGTTGTCCATCATCGCCAGCAACTATTACAACTACTTGGAATAAAGCTATTACAAGATGAATAGACACGCAGGTCTTAACAGAATTAAAGACAACCATTAGGCTCCTGCCGGTTGCCATATTACAACAAGGATCATTGCATACATCAAATACAATCACAATCACATGATGGCCATATCACATCACAGAACCCCTGCAAAAACAAGTTAGACGCCTCTAATTTTCTTTGCAAGTTTTACGTGGTTTGGGGCTTTCGCATAAGACCGATCTTACCTACGAACATGAACCACAACGTTGATACAAGTGTTGTCAAGATGCTCATTGTAAATTGAATCTTAACTATGGTGAGAGAGACAGACACCCGCAAAGCCACTTGTGCAATGCAAGTTGCACGTCAAGCGTGGAGCAAGTCTCATGTGCGATGACATGTAATGTTAGCCCGAGCCGCTTCATCCCACCATACCGCAAGATGCAAAGTACACGCTAAGACACCGACAACAAAAGCATCAACGCCCACAAAACCATTGTGTTCTACTCGTGCAACAGATCTACGCATAGATACGGCTCTGATACCACTGATGGGTTCGTAGCATGGAAAACAAAAATTTTCTACCGCAAGAACGAACAAAACCTAGATCCAATCCAGATAAAAGCCAAGATCTAATCTATGAGATATGAGCAACGAGATAGATAGGAACTAACCCTCGTAGATCCGAAAGCGTTAACGAGATTAGATCTCGTGGTTGATGTAGTCGATCACTTGCCGATCTCAAGATCGTGTGGACGATCCTTCCGGCGTCGCGTTCCAGCAGCGCTTCCGCCTTCGGTCAAGTAGACGATCCTTCCGGCGCCGCAATTCGGCAGCGCTTCCGCAGTCGGTCACACGTACGGAGTCGAAGCAGACCTTCCTCTCCCCGTTCCAGCGAGCAGCGGAGGTAGTAGATCTTCTCCACGGAATCCCAGCAGCACGACGGCGTGGTGGTGGTGGTGGAGTAGAGAATTCTGCAGGGCTTCGCCTATGCCTGTGCAGAATATGGTGGAGGAGAGAGGCGGCAGAGATTAGACGTTATGGGAGCGTGGGAGGAGGGGGCGCCCCCTGCCCCTCTATTTAAAGAGGGGAGGGCGCCATGGGGAGGGGAGTCCTTGTAGGACTCCTCTCCTCCTAGGCCGGCGGGTTGGAGGTGGGGAAGGAGTCCTCCTCCCCCACGAATCCGTATCTTGACCCACCAGGACTCCTTGATCCCTATCTTGATTTTCAAGCAAACTCCAAGATATCTTCTAGAACCTTCCGGAACATTCCGAAACCTTCTAGAATCCTCATGCAAACACTCCGGAACATTTCCTATCTCATAAAATGATCTCCTATATATGAATCTTATTCTCCGGACCATTCCGGATCTCCTCGTGATGTCCCGGATCCATTCCGAGACTCCGAACAACATTCGGTCTCCAACGCACATTCCATATCTACTTAAAACAACTTCGAACCTTAAGTGTGTCACCCTACGGTTCGTGAATATGTAGACATGATAGAGACACATCTCATATCAATAACCATTAGCGGGACCTGGAGATCCATAATGGCTCCCACATACTCAACGATGACTTCGCGATCGATTGAACCATTTACATACGAAACTAATTCCCTTTGTCTCACGATATTATACTTATCCGAGGTTTGATCGTCGGTATCTCCATACCTAGTTCTACCTCGTTACTGATAAGTACTCTTTACTCGTTCCGTGATATGTCATCCCTTGTGACCTAGTCACATGCTTGCAAGCTAACTAGATGACATTCCACCGAGAGGGCCCAGAGCATATCTATCCGTCATATGGATGGACAAATCCCAATCTTGGTTCATGAGCTTCAACACATACTTTCAGAATACCCAATGACACTTTTATAACCACCCAGTTACGAAGTGGCGTTTGATGTTATCAAAGTATTCATCCGGTGATGGTGATTAACATAACCTCATGGTCGAAGGAATAGGTTACTATGTATTTGAAAGCTTACAGCAATGTGAACTTAATGACTTGATCCTATGCTACGCTTACTATGGGTGTGTGTCCATCACATCATTCTCCCAATGATATAACCTTGTTATTAATCACATCCAATGTCCATGATCAGGAAACCATGATCATCAATTAATCAACAAGCTAGTTCAACAAGAGGCTTACTAGGGACTCTTATATGTTTACAAAACACACATGTATTAGTGTTTCCTAATAATACAATTATAGCATGGATGTAAACATTCATCATAAACACAAAGATATAATAATAATCGCTTTTATTATTGCCTCTTGGGCATATCTCCAACAGAAGCAAGGGAGGAGGAGCAACCCCTCCCATTCTCGGACCACGACGACGGCTCCTCCCCCTCGTATTCCGCCTGGTCTTCCTTGGAAGAGGAGTACGAGGACACATCGGATGACCTACATGGGATGGCGGAGCAAATTGAGAAGCATATGGTGGTGGATCAGTACGACGAGTATCTCCGCGAGGACCATCTGCCCGCCAAGAAGAAGGGGCCGAACACGTAGAGTCTTATGCTCATGGTCATGGCCATGCATTGCGATGTCCGGAGTTCTCCGCCGATAAGTTCGATGAGATTGCGAGTATTTGGAAAGCCACCGCTTCAAGGTGCACGATGTTAGAGGATGGGGCGTTAGGGTCTGGGAAGGGCGAAGCCGCCGACACCATCTTCCTCTCCTCTAAAGGCGAGGACAGGCGAGGATGTTTAGTGTTTAGTGAGTACTTATT